>VWYI01024963.1:2085-14904 GCA_013399455.1 Anthoscopus minutus
ATTTAAAATGCCTCAGCCTATTTATGACCTCAAGAAGCTTTCATTAGCTCCATCTGAAAATAGACTAAAATTCAATACTATTCCTACAAATAATTTTCTGACTAAAACCTCCCTGAATGTTGTACTAATATATGGCCTGAATCACCTGATTATTCACATAGTATAATGTTCAAAATAGTCATTAAGATCTAAGGTCCTAACTTTAAATCCACTGAAATGGTGAAAGAAGTAAGATTCTTTAAAATTCTAATTTTTTTTCACTATCAATATGGATTGCTTTTTGGAATTCAAAGTGTAATAATATATTTATTAGAAGACTATTACATAGAATGAACCCTGCACTGAGTGGGGAACACCTGGCTAGATTGCACTTAGGGAAGAACCTTAAATGGGTGCCCAGTGTTTATGTAGTGATGGAGGGAAAGACTGATGAACTTCATCTCTTGAATGGTACAGCATTCTTTCCCAGATGGAAAGAAACATGAGATAATTGTTTTTTCTTCACTCACATGAGTAATAGGCAAATACCATTTGGCAAACAGCAAAGAGGAAAAGAAGTCAGTGCTCTCCTAAAGGCTGTGACTACAGTTCATTTGCTCACTTGTCACTTGCCAACACTACATTCACCCGGAAAACAATGTCTGTAGAACATCATGGAAACATCTTCCAGCTATAATTTTTTGCAAACCTTTATATTTGAGTTAAATGAGTTGCCAAGACAGCAATACTTAAATTTTCTTGTACCTTTAGCTGCTTCCTCCGAATTTTTCTCATTACAATTAATTATAGCTTCAAGTCTCTTGCTAAATGAAACACATGGGAATCTGCTGATTCATAGTAGTAAGCTTGTGCAATAGCTGTCAGTAGATTTTTGGAACATGCCTAATAACAATATTGTCCCTTCCCTCCCAGTGATTCCTGGATATGGTAGCAAAGTTAGCAGGGCAAAAAAAGACTCCTGAGCCACAGTGTCTCTGAGCTCACAGCACACCCATGGGTTCTTCCAGCCAAGCTGGCCTCTGTGCCACTTCCTGGTAGGGAACAATCCTTTGGAGATACAGACCATGATTAAGCTTATTAAGTCAGACCTTCCAAATGTCCTGTGCACCACAGGTGTCTCGTGTTTCTCCTGCCTAAGGATGTGCAAAATGTACCTATGTGATCTTTTGAACCTTTTAACATTGTTCAGTAAATCTCCTTTTCCACTGATTTGAAGTTTAAAGTTTTTTCTGTATACCTTAGCCCATCAAACGTAGATGTAAATACTTCCATTTTCCTTCATTTTGTTAAATTAGCACAACATATAGCCATATATCCCCATATTTTATTCTGACACATCAGAATGAAAACCACTAAGGGTTTGTCACTATTTATTTTATATTGGTAATTTTCCTAAAAGAAATGTCTCAAATGAAACATAAAATTGTAGAATACTAGTTCACGGTCTACTAACTACCAATAGCAACAAAATTAAGGTCAGAGATGTCTTAAACATGAAAATTAAATCCCTTTAGTACTTTAAGGTACTGCTCTCAGTATTAGCTTAGGGTCCTTCTATCAAGCTGTAAAGCAAACTTTGCCCTCTTCGAGCTACTGATCACACATGACCTTTATGCAATTAAGGGTACATTAACACCCAAGTGGAGATGTTTAAATGGATCTTAGTGATTAAATAGACTTTTCACTAAATTGGAAAATGGTATGTGCTTAAATTGCCTAGATTGTTTTTGAAATCTTGACATGCAGTTACTTAAAAAGGGCTGCTTTAACAGATACATATAAAGATCTACACAATAATGCTTAAAAAATGTACTCTTTAACAAGATTACATACTGGATTTTTTTTCAGTAAGCTCACTGGCACACTATCTGAGTACCTAATATTCATTACTAAACTTACCTTCACAATTAGTTTTATGACACAAGCTTCTCATAACTCATATACAAGAAACTGAAACAGAAATAATAGATATTTTGTACAGTCTGACAGCTGCATCTGAACTCAAGGCACTTGATACTAAAGTTCTCATCACAAATACAAGTCTTAATCACAAGTCAGCCTGTCCCTCTGAAGCAATACATGCTCCATTTACAGAGCCACTGTATCAAAAAGATAAAGAACACCAATTAATATTTTCTTAGTTTAAAACAAAGGGGAGATAGTTGTACATTAGATTTCTTCCTTATATGTGTATAATGTGAGCATCTTTGATGATGCAATTGGTAAAATTATTTCAAACTGTTCCAAACACCTTCCAGACTATCTTAAATGACTAATAGCTAAAACAGACTTCAGCAAAATACATTTCCTCTCCCTTCTACATGTCTTGTCATAAACTCAGTTGCCCACTCATTCAGAACATGGCTAAATGAGCTCTTCAGCTACAAATCCTCAAGATGCAGTGAGCTCATTGTATTACTCACACTGCCAGGGGCAGAGAATTCCTGCCTCTGACTGAATGTTTCTGGTGCTTACTTTCAGCTGGCTCTAGGATTTCTTTGATACTTCTGTGAGATGGCTGAACTTTCTAAAACATAAAGAGAATTCCAGCAGACTGATGAACCAATTTCACTTGTTAAATCAATGCATGACAAAGCTTGAGAAGTACCAGAACTTGTAATCAGAAGGCAGCAGGATTATCCAGTCCAAGCTGAGGAAGTGTGTCTTCCTCATTTTGGCAATAAGGAAATTAGCTTGTCCACAGACCAAGTAAATCTTTAATTTTTATTCTGAGGTATCAGTTGCTTCAATTTACAGTCTGCCTTACCTCAAAAAGCTTCACTAAAAGGCAGTTCTTGTTTTTTTTTTTAAATAGAGATGCCAGACTTAACACAGAAGACTAACTCCTAAAAATCTTTAAATAAGAAAATAAAACTGAACTACAACAAACATTTATTTTCTGCAGAAATTCAACCTTGTATTATAGCTGCTACAGGATCAAGCGAGCTTTACCTAGTGGCATTTATGATAGCCCAGGGTCACAGTACAACTTAAATTGACTGTGCTGGTTGTGACCATGGTAGAATTATAACTTTCACAGTGGCTGGTGTGGGGCCATGCCAAGGACTTGCTGGAAAACATGCTGGAAACAGTGTGGATAACCCAGAGACATTTTCACTACTGATGCACAGTGCTCCCACAGAGCCAAGGCCTTTTCTGCTCCTCAACCCACCTCACCAGCAAGGGGCCTGGGGGTGGACAAAGAGTTGGAGGGTGACACAGGCAGGACAGCTGACTCCAAATGACCAAAGGGATATTCCAGACCATATGGCATCTAGCTCTGTATAGAGTGTGGGGAAGAAGAATGGGGTATTTGGAGTGATGGCTTTGTTTTCCCAAGTATGCACTAGGTCTGCTGGACCCCTGTTGTCCTGAGGGTGACTGAACTCCTGCCTGCCCATGGGAAGTGGTGAATTGTTTTGCTTTGTGTGTGCAGATTCTGCTTCCCCTATTAAATTGCCTTTATCTCGACTCACAAATGTTCTTTTACCCTTCTGACTCACTTCTCTATTCCCATCTTGAGCAGAGAGCTGCTCACTCTATTGACCAATTGACTGTAAGTGACCAATGCACTCTGGCTAGAACCTCTTCGCTCACTTGACACACAGATTCCAGGTCTAAAATGAAAAAAAATCTGTAACTTGCAGTAGTTCAGCAGCAGACTAACACACTTCTATAAACTACTTTATCACAAAGGTATCTGAAAAGGAGGTGAATAACATACAAGATTTTTGGGCTTGGATTTTTCTGCTAACAGGTTTCTGAAAGCAGGACACTGCATCTGATCCTGATGATGCACAAGTAACTGCCTCAACCTTCATATACAAAGTCCTAAGAAAAAGAGAAGTGCTGAATACTCCATATACTCATTCCAAAGTTTTACCACAATCTTTACAATTCTCATGAACTTTTTCACTCTGAGCTCTTAACAAAGACTTCCCTCTTTTCATGGCCTGAATTCTCAATTCTCCCTTGAAGATAAATCAAGAATGCAAACAGACACCACAAAAGAAGGCAGAAATATTAGTTCCTACCTTTGGAATTTTTTATTAGTTTCTGCCTTTGGAATGTTACCATGTTCCTAACATGGAAAAATGCATCAGTATGATAAGCTAATGCAATTCATTTGTTATTTCCATTACTGTTCAACAAAAGTAACTCATGGCTTATACTTTCCAGTATAGCAGAGTAACAATGCTAATTGCTCCATCTTCAAAGAACTGCTTTCTGTTTTTCATATAATTTTTTCATAAGACACTTCTGAAAGACGGTTTTTTTATAGTTTGGTTCTTTTTCTTCACCAATACAACTTGACACTTATTTCAGTAGATTTTTTTAGCAAGAGCATCCAAACATCTTCTTGTCTCCACTGAAAATATCTTAATGTGTGAAAAAAGGACCGTTCAAACAAAACAAAAAGAAAAAAAATGTGCAGCTTACTTTGCAGAATGAAATCTTTCATTGTCCACAGAAAAAGGGTTATTTCTTCTTCAACACCTTAAAAATAGACTTGATCTTAATAATGAATATTTAGTCTCTTGCAACTTTTGTGTTTCCCACCATAACTTCTAAATACATATTCTAAGAAAATTTATTGCCCTCTTCTGTGTATGGCAGAACCAATACATCATTAGAATTGATTTTGCTTCATATGTACTGTAAGTGGATGTTAAATACCATTTTTGGAAGCAGATATACATTACTGACACTGCATGGACACTGTTACCTAAGAAGTTCCCAACCGTAAAGATGAAGAGCAGCATTTATGACAAAAATAAGATTTATGGACTGTTGCTAATAGTGTTTGACAAGTTTACTATCATTTTAATTTGCAAATGTTCAACTAGTGGAAAACAATCAGTTTTCTTCAACTTTCCTCTGGGTAGCTTGAAAAGATACTGTGTAAGAGATAAACAGGCACACTCAAAGAACAAAGTTCTGCCAGTGACTTAGCATTCCTTGAGAGCATATACTTTGGAACATAATTTATAAGATGAGCAGAATTTAGCTTCCTACTACACCCTAATTTTTTTTCTTTCATTTTAGAATTAGTTAATTTGAACTTAATTTAAAATTCTGTATTTGGCCTCAAATAATTCCACTGCTAAGTTAAAAGCACAAAACACATAAAAACGGTAAGAAGTGTCACAGAAATGATACATGTAATTTAGAAAAGAAAGATTCAAGATCCTGACAGCTTAAATTACTTCCTTGTGCAAGATATTTTGCTTTCTTTCCTCCCAAAGAGTTTTTGGCAGAGAGTAGATCAGAGTAAAACTACACAATACATAGTGGAAAATCCTTGAATAAAGACTGCCCAGAGAGGTTGTGGAGTCTCCCTCACCAAAGGTATGTAAGAACCATCTGGATGCAATCCCATGCCATGTGCTCTGGGATGACCCTGATTGGAACATTGGACCAGAGGACCCACTGGTTCCTTCCAACCTTACCCATTCTGTGATTCTGTAAACTGTACAGGCAGCAAACAGCATAAAATAAAATGATTCTATATGTAACGTGATAAGCTGATATAGCAAACTACTTACTCAGTAAACTCACAATTCCATTTTGAAAGGATGATTTGTTCATTTCAGAACTCAACAAGTGAAAAACATTAACGACATCTTAAAAATGAACTCCACTTCTATTACCTTTGAAATTTTTTTATACTTTGTCATAAGACATTTATTACTGTGAAGCACACTGTATAATTTATTTTAATTCTCTACAGAACAATATAGTTAATTCAGTATTTTTACTTTAAACAGATACAGTATTGAAGCCATATCATCTGCTTACTGTCAAGTACAAAACAGCTTATACAGTCTAAAAAAAAGCTACAAACCACACTTGTAGCAGAACATATGTTGTGCCTGGTTGAAGTTTACAGTAGTGGCTTTTTGATCTTTCAAGACAAATAAACATGACACCACATGGTAACAAACAGCTATGCAAACTCAGACTTAGGAGCAAAACTTAACTACCTCCTTTTTCCAGAACTACTTTTCCCTGCTTTACTGCTGCTACCACCAGACTTGCTGGAAGATTTTGAAGAGAAAAGTCTTGTCATGAACTCAGACACATCTGGCAGCTCATGGTTGGAATTCAGCATGTTCATTGACTGCTCCATTTCCTGCATGCAAAGATCAGATAATCTTAATAGCTTGTAACAATTCTGGATGTATCTAAGGCATCAGTTGAAAGACTGTATAAGAAAGACACCAAATTTTCCCAAATACGGTTTTACTTTTTGTAGTCCTCCAGGATACATATAGCTACATAGTTTTATGCAACCACAGCCAAACACCCAGCTACACACAGAAACATAAACCCCCAAAACTAAAAGCAGCATTGTATAGAAAATGGTAACCATGTCTTAAGCAGTCTTACACGGCAGCCATCTGATAAAAAAAATCTAAAAGATAAAAATTATTTCTTTTTAGCACTACTTTTCTCCATATTAATATTCAGGCTATTGTTTAGATATTCTCATAGATGCCACACTTCTGTTTTTCAAATTAGCATTATTTATAGTAAATTAACAAATTTTTGATGCTGCTTGAAGGGATCAGATATTTTTACTGCCATATTTTCTGACACCAAGCTACCAGAGTACTGCAGCTGAGTTTTCATTCCTTCAGGAAAAAAAGGATTTTAATATAAGACTATATATACAGTTAAGCTTAATGTAATTTTAGGGTTTAGCACAGTGGTTCTATAAAATGAATAAGCACATTTTGAAATAAACCAATCTTGAAGTACTTTTAATGCATACAACAGCTGAACTGCACATCCACAAAGGGATAAAGCTTATAGTAACTGTGAGTTTCACATGGGATTGTCACCTTGTTCTTCCACTCAGAATATTAAATCTTTAAGTGCTTTCATGACATTTTAGTAGCCTTTGATGCGATTGCATCTACACTACACCTCTACAACAAGCACAGTTACTAATTCATTAAACTTTCCATACAAACTAGTATTGTGCTGATTCCAGAAAGAAAAAACAGGTTAATTTGAAAAATGTCATACTACCCCCATATACTCCACAAGTTAACACTTAATAATTTAATACATGGTCATCAAGATAATGCCATTACAGTTTAGTTCTTAAAAACAACTTTTCCTAGTTTTTAAGGGTAAGTTAAATTATAAGCAAAATCCTTCCAACTTAAAAATTTCTCCTTAAGAAGTCGTATCACTTATCTGATAAGAATGACATCATCAGAAGCTTGGATGGTTTTACAATCAGAACAGTCTGTCTACAAGCAGTGTCAGATCAGTGAAAAAAGTATGGAATATGTGATTATCTTTTTTTAAAATTCAACTTCCAGAGTTCAGCTTGGTTTGAAGAGCATGCCATGAATACCTATCCTATATCCTATGTACGGATACATATCTTTGTATCTGTTTTTTAATCAAAATTATAGCCAAAAGAGCATTATACTGCTCTGATATGCTTTTTAAAGGTATTACTTATTTTAAAGAAATACTTAAGATGCCTATAAAGTACTACTGAAGACAGTGGTCATTTACAGAAACAGGAGTTTTTCATTAATCAAGCCTTCAAAAAGCAGCCACCCATTACACACAAATAATACTTGTAAAAATAAAAGATTCAGCAAACACCTTGAATCTCCATTTTGTCCTAGCCTTCTGCTGTTCAGTATGTTGCATGATGAAAGGACAATAAATCAGATCATTTAATGACTACATTAAGACTCCATATCATATACACTACTGCGACATCTGGATTTCGGAGTGTAGAAAACTGTGGTTTAAGCTGAAGCAAAAGAGAATCCCATATCACAGGCTTCTCAACACACTTGACACTTAATAAATGGTTCACTGCTAAAACAGCAACACTGTATTAGCTGAATAACTGATGCCTACTAAGCCTTCCTTTAAAGCACAGTTTTGTTTTTATTACATTTCTGTGCCTTGAAATCTCATTATCTCTGGTCTCTCCATATGCACCAATTGAATGTACTTACCCGCCTCATATCAGGATCACTGGTGTTGACAACTTTAGGCAAAAGCACAAATATTAGTAATGGAAGAACCATCATCATCACCTACAGAGAAAACAGGAAACACCTCTTCAGCTTAGTTGTTACTCTAAACACCTTAAACTTACTAAAACAAAATGAAGCTCTACTAAACAGTCAGACTCTAGAACTACTGCATTCTGAATCAGCAAGCCAGTAACACTTGTCAGGAATAAAACCTGGTAAGGGAGTAGTGTGGCCTTAAACAAGTTTTCTAAGTTGGACCAATAAGGCAAATGGTTGTTCTCTCTTACACCTGTTGCAATGACAGTTTTGCAACGTGTTGATCTCTGCACCACTAGAACAGCATCACATTGTCGAAGAAAGAGACTACAGGCTATTTTCAGAGGATGTACATTACCAGTGGTATATGGAGATGTCAGAGAAAAACTTTCCATTTGTAAGCAAGTAAAATCCAATAAAACAATCCAGAAGAGCAAAGGAAAAATGCATTTTTCCTGAATTGTTTTCTTCTTAGTATTCTGATGAATAGCTGTATTTGGATCCTTAGCATACTTGTAATAATTCCCTGTACATACCATAGGGTTCATGAGGAAATCTGTCCATCCCCAAGATTCTCTCTTTATAAAGTATGAAGGTGGTCCAGAAGATTTCATCTGGAGTGGGTATGGCAGCCTGACAACTTCAGAGGGTTTGATGTAATTCACATATCTTGCTCTATTAAGCAAAATGTAAACAATCGAAAATATAAACATAGAATCTTTAAAAAAATCCAACCAAATTTCAATAAAAGACTCCAAACAAAACCATCTGCTATGCAGTGTTAGCTAGGCTTCACTTTTGAAAAGCTAATTTCTCTTTCAGCATATTTTATGGAATCAAAAGCAAATGAATTTTTGTCACTTTGTAAACAAGCAAGAAAAGCTATGCTGCTTAGGGTCCAACTTTGAATGGCATAGTGTAGTTTCACCACTTTGCTTAGAACATAAACTACTTGTGAAGTTAATGCCTTTTCCGTAAGTGCATTACTCTGCATTTATCAATACTGAATCTCAGTCTTTATTACTTCATAAGGTTTTTCCATAGTTCATCGCTAGTATTCTTCATTTGTGTCTAATATTTAGATAATTATAATGGTCGTTCTTGACCTATTTTTCATGATTTAAGAATACTTATCCACTTTGTGCAACTCCAGGGATGACTCTTGTTCATAAATAATTTATTCCTAGTGAATTTTTCACCAAATACTCATCTATAGAATGTCTTTCCCTACCTTATGAGAATGTGTTTTCTTCAAAACTTGAGATTTTCAAGCAGATCATATCAAATGCATCTGTTATCCACATGCTGTCTCCTCTTTCTAGTTATTACCATAATTTTTTAATGCAGCACATTAGAAAAGCCCTGTTGACATTTTCCTCAAGTATCATCATTTCCCATGCATCTCTGACTCCTCAACTGCATTCCTCATTATAGTTTCTATCTGATGGACTGGTAGAGATGCCAAGCCTCCTGCTACTCTTCTATGCACACATATCCCAGCAATTTACTTAACATCAAATTTGTTACCTTACTAGTCCTTAGATATACAAACAGTGCTAAGGGTGAGCTTATGCCAAATATTTTGTCCATATCTTTGTGTTTGTTACATATTAATTATTGCCAATAAGATACTAACAAAGTCTAAAAAAAATTTTCATAAAGTTAGAAAAAAACTAAGCTCAAATAAATTGCTTGAGCTTATTATAAGCTCAAACGTTATTACATTATGACTTTAATTATGTATTATAATCATAATATTATTCTATTAACTATTACTATAAACAGACTGCACAGTTTTCAGTGAGATTTCAATTTTTAACCTCCCCTAAATACACTGCAGGAGTATTTACACTGACGATTGTTTTCCTAAAAGTTAAGATGCTGTGTGCGTTCTTGAATAAAGAAAAATTAACCACGAGCATTTTCATTTAAATGAAAATCACCTTGATAGATTTTTATGTATGACTGAATAGTCTACAGTTACAGTCAAGAGTGTTTTGGTCACAACATGCAAACAAGCTAACAATCCTACAGAAATAATGCAAACAGGCAACTGCTAGTATTAACCAGTAACTGTAACAAGTGTCCTATGGAGGTGCAACAGATATATTTTAAAATTTAGCTGTGCCAAGTAATGACAGTACATTTATTGAAGAAACGGGAAAGGGAAGAAGGAAAAATAATAAAACCAAACAAATAGATGAACTTTTGAAATCTCTTTTCTCTTATTTGAGGCCATAATATGAAAGGAAGAAAGATATCAGACTCTGGAATCTGAGAAACGTGCTTCTAGAGGCGATGTTAAAAGAAGCTGACACATACAGTCTGAGATGGAACATCAGACCTACAGCAGCTTCCATGAGTTCTTGCACTGTGCTGTCACATAATTCATCAATACAGAGGCAAATCAGGGAAGGCTCACCTCATTTTGCCTTTTGAAGTTATGTCAACTCGCACAGGCTCAAATTTATGAGCAGGGGATATAACTTCCACAACGTAAGATCCTGAAGGTACATCATGAACCACAAAACTTCCATCTGTCCTGAAAACAACAGTAAGTTCCATGACATTTCAGTATGCTCCAGAACATAAGACAGGGTGCTCTGTTGGTATTTTTTTAAAAAAGAAGCTGTATCATTTTCTATTACAAATCTTAATATAACCACAATGACCAAAAGCAAAATTCAAGTCAGTCAGCATTCACAATATCAAGCCCCTTAAGTTCATCAATGCATGCCACAATACGAACGGAAATTCCCTGCTAGGTTAAAGAATTTGTTGTACCCTCTAGGTGTTGTCTTGCTGGAGGAGCAATTTAACAGCCCAAAAAATATCTGAAATAAGTTATATTTCATGTGTTCAAGTGATGGCAGAAGTAATTTACACTTTCCCTCCTCCTTCTGAAATATATGAACAATGAAGTTTACTTTGCTTCAGTGCTTCTGCTGAAAGCAACCCCCCCATCTGACATTCAGCATAGTGTGGGTGGGTAAAAGGGATGGTTTGCAAAGCACAAAATAGCAATTTGTGCCTTTGTTTCCAAATACCAGTTTTTACTTGTAATTGCTCCCTTTAGGACCAGCCCACATTGGAAAGTTCAATCACAGGAATAAGGAAACTAAGAGCTCTGAACATATACACAGAAGGGATTTTTACAGAGGTGGCTTTTATTTTAAAGTATGATACTTGAATATCAACAAAAAATATTAGTAAAAGGTTACTTGCAAGCTTCAGCATTAGTTGCCTTAAAAGTACAGAACTCTTCCTCCTATGTGTTTCCAGAAATCTCCAGTAATAAAAACCTACTGCTTTCTACTATGTTAAGGTCAACATCAAAAATCTTTTTCCTAACAATAAGTTTCAAAGTTAATACAAAAATTTGTTCAAAGGGCAAAAAATGTAATAAACCCTAACAAATTAGAAATATGCACCAGAATAACAAACAAATGAGGCCTCTTAAATGTGAATTCCCAAGGAATTTGTCATTGTGTACTACATGTGACATCTCTAACACGCACAACACTTAAGGACCTACCCACCTTTATGTGACAATTTGAATCCCTAAGAATGCTTACACTATCTTATACTGCAACTGCTACAAGAATTTCCCTGAGAATTTCCTTTAATTTTTCATTCTTTACAGTACTGGAAAAATCCAGAGTTTCAATTAAGCATTTTTAAATCTTCCAACTTGATAGTAGTTATTAAATCAGCTCCCAAATACGGAGTCAGGCTCTCATAATTTGTTTGTAGAGGCTTAGCAGATGCTACAATGTCAAAATTCTACAAGATCTACAGCGTAGAATCTGTTCTGCTAATGTATTTACAGAATTCAAAGTCAAGTTTAGCTCCTATAGCAGAGAGATTAATCAAAAAATATGAATATTTATGAGGGTATATCTTAATTCCACTCCATCTCATTTCTATACATATTGTAAAAGCAATGTATTATACTGTACAGACAATCACAAAGAAGAATTTAGAATTTATTTCTACTCTTGAAGTTATGACATTAGTTCAATTCTTAATTCTAAGGATATTTTCTATATCTTAGATTCTTTAGATCTTTTACTTATCTGAATATATCCAGTACCACGCGAGTCTGAATAAGATTATGATTATTTACAGCTTTCAGCTACATTTGCATGAAGCTGTGTGAAGGACTAAAGCTAAGTCCCTTAAATTTGATTCCATCAGCACAGTTCAAGTTTTTCACGGGTACTCTTAACACAGAACTACAACTGTAACTTCTGCCATGAACAAACCTATCTCCATACCGGGTAAATTCTTAGCCAAGGTAAGGTTCGTAAATAATAAGTGGCAGAATTTATAACAGAAGCTGAGAATAAACATAGTCCTCCAGATAGTGCAAACGCGTTTGGAGTTTCTATTTTGGCTGTTGGCTTGTTTGGTTTTTTTTAAATTAAAACTCTGTTCTTAAGTTTTTGTCCAGCAAACCTGAGTCCGTTTGGATACGTCTGCTGGAGGCTGAGGCCAAAACTTACGGCACTGCACGGCTGCTCGTGCCCAGCGAATTACAAGGCAGGGGCCCAGCGTTCACAGCCCCGACAGCAGCTCAGCTCGGGATTCTGTGATCCTGCGAAGCCGCAGCCATGCACGGGAGCTCGGGACACGGCCGAGCCCTGCAGGAGCCGCCCCCGCTGCCCGCCATTCCAGGGCCGGGCCGGGCCTGCGAGCGGGCCCCAAGGCCGCGGGAGATGCCGGCTCCCGCCCGCGCAGGGCCGCCCGCCGCCCCGCAGGGCCCGAG
>VWYI01024963.1:33706-45509 GCA_013399455.1 Anthoscopus minutus
TTTACATATTATACATTTCCCCCTGCCTGTACATTATCTATAGGTTAGATAAAGCACTGAGATAAATTTGTAAGCAATTTAGAAAGCAACACATTTTCTATTTGGGAAGCAGAAAAATCTAAATTGGTAAGTTTGAATACTTGCTTACACTTGCAATTTCTAAGTGGTAAACTGAAGTTCTTGTTGAAAAAGTAGAAGAAAACTCTACCTTGATTTCAAAGTGCTGTTCTTTTAAACTTTTTAGGATAAATAAATCTGCATAAGGGCAAAGCCAGTCCTCTTCCTCAAGTCCCTAACATTGCAGAAAAGAATTTCTGCACCGTTGTTAAAGGATAAAGGTTCAGGGGAAACCTTCTATTCTGGAGCTTCTCATTTCCAGAGAAAGGCAGAGTTGAGAGAAGGGGCAGAGGGACCAAGAGGCAGAGGATTAAAAACCGCTGACTTCCAGGGTTCTGCGTAGCCAGTAAGTAGTGTTTTAAAAACTTCCCAAGCTGATACTTACTCTTCGTATTTGCTTTTAAGCAGAGATTTCACTAAAGGCAAGAGATCTACACAGCAGCCAACTGAAACATATGGTTTTTCTTCCTGTAAACTTAAAAAACAAGATGTTTCAGAAATGCTTGTACTTCAGTATAGTTACAAGCAGATTCTAATCCCCCACTTTTTTCTGTTTGTACCTGTTTGTAAGCACAGGAAGGCAGTCTACTACTACTCCAAGATCCTGTATCCTAGAAACATTAAGAAAAAAATCAGAAGTGTTACTAGTATATTCTACTACTAATAGTAGAAGTATATGCTTCCACTATGCTTTAAAAAGTGTAACTAAGTCACAACATTTATGGAACTGCTAAAAATACTGTGGCATATTTGAGATTGCTTTCGTTTTAAGGACACAGAAGAAAAGACTTATTTTACCTCACTAAGTAAGCCACCAGTTCACTGATACTTCTCCTTCTCCAAAAGGTTAAAGCCACGTTCAGTCTCAGATTCCTGCTGAAAAGAACTTGAGCCATAGTTTCATGGTCCTGAGAAACCTGCATATTTTTAAAAATATAAAAATTGACACAAGTTAAGTAGCCAGCAAAAAACCAATAAGCTACTCTAATATAATCTGGTATACGATAATAAACTTTTCTACCTGTATGTTGATGAATCTGTTTTAGAAGTTTATCTAAGAAAAAGAGCAGACTTAAATCCATAAATTTCCCTGAGAAGGGGGCACAAAAATATTAGACCTGCTTTACATGAAAGCTGCAAGAATAGGATTTGTGCTTCTTTAAAACCTAAGACAGGTATCTAATAATTAAAATAAGCATTCATGCACATCAACTTATAATTCTCCCCAACTCTGAGAACTTTTTATTTAGATGACTATTAATTTTTACACAATTTAGACACAAGTAATTATATGTATTATTCCAAACTCAGACAGAAAAGGTTCATTTCTGAAAAAACTTGTTCTCTGAAAGAAGTTCAGGCATTTTAATTAATTAGACCTTGGACTGGAATGAACACTGCAGAGCCACACACATCTCTCAAACCAGTTAAACAGTAATTTGTGGCCAGAGGCCAGTGATTGGTCCTTAGCTTCTCAGAAAATGAATCTTCCCCTGTCTTCATCTCTTTAACCATCTTTCTGCAACCTCTTTATTGTGGCTACTCTGCTCTTTCCTTGAAACCACCAAATTAAACAGTGCAGAAGAGCTGCAGCAGACTTGCACCTTCAGCCCACTGGCCTCTCAGGGCTCTCTCCTCATGGCAGCCTGCATTTACAGCACTGTGACAAGACAGTATGGTGACAGTCTCTGATCTTACCTTCCCTGCCATGCCTCACCTTAAACACATGCAATTCTCGTTGAGTAACAAAAATCTATTGTGACAGAAAAGCAAACTTCAACATTAAGGGTCTTAAATGGCCTTCATTGCCACAAAACCCATTTCATTTAAATATCTGACCTTTTAGCCAGTTTCAGAAGCCCTGCAAGAATCCACTAGATTTCCTCAACCAATCCTAAGGAGAATTAAAGCCCATACAAACACTTAAGTTAGTTTTGCACGAAGTTGATACTGCTACTGAAAATTCTCCTAATCTACCTCACCAGTTTATTGTCATTGATACACTAACATTTTTACACTTCTATAAACATACATATGGACATGTGTCCTGCCAGGTCATAAAACCCAAGCAGGTTAAAACAACATTCTCCTTTGCTGTTGGTACAGTTTTAATCCACTCAAGTCTGGCAGATCTGAGCTTCTGACCTGACACAAATTTGCCAAAAGTGGCAAGACTATTACTGTTGACAACTGCATCACCATAAACTGACAGACTGTAAATCACAGGACTTGGTATTTGCAGAATTGAAGGAAATTAATCTAAAGAAAGAAAACTTTCACAGTTAATTAATAGGAACACTTTTTCTAAGCTGAAGTTTCTTCAAACTCTACGTACCTCTGAAAAAAATGCGCTGTATTTGGATGAGGGGCCTTCTGTTTGAGATGAGCCAGAGTCACTAGAATTCAGCAAGTGTGTACGACTGTTGTGAAGTTTTGCTGGCAGATTCCCTGCACAAGCCAGTTCATTTTCTTTATTTGCCATGTCACGGCCCCTAGATTTAGGGCACAGTTTCTTTCTGTAGCAAGGCTTTGGAGTATAACAATGAACTTTCCTTTTACAGTATACCACTTTGAAAAGAGAGAGAGGACTGGTCACCGTTTTTCCAACCGTTACTCTGTAACAATAAAGCACTATTTTAGTGAAGGTTGATCCAAACCAAAACAATTGCATTATTATGTTTATATATATATGTATATGATTATGAATTCAGCAGTCAGCTTTCAGGTTATTAAAATAATTTTCCCCCCAATACATATCTTAATGACATTTGGGTTATCAGAAGTCATGCCACCAATATTCTTCTCTGTTTTTATTAATGGAGAGACTCATTATTATGGAAGAAAACACAAGAACCAAGAACTGTCATTAAAATCAAGATCTATCACCCATTTATGTTTGCTTTGGTGTTGTAATCAATTTCAATAGCATCTTCCTCCCTACATCTTTAAACTCAGATATCACAGAGCACAACCCTCCTACCTGTTTGTGTATGAAGCCAGCTGTTTTGGAAATTTCTTACCCTGAGAGAATGGAAATAGAGAAAAAAAAGCTGTATTACTAAAAAGGGTCACTACTTAGCATTAATGGTAACATTTACATTGTGCACATTAGCAAGACAATGTTATCTTTTTTTGTTAACACTGGTCATAAAATATAAGTTTAAATACAAAATTTCAATAAAGAGAGGATATTGACATCTTTACCACTTTCTGAAGAAGTCTTACAATAAGTTTGCCTCTCTAGTGCTTCCTCAGTATGCTACTTCAGCCAGTAACACAGCTTTGAGGTTATAAAAACTACTTTTAGAGTAGGAAGTAGTTCACACTGGTCATAAAATATAAGTTTAAATACAAAATTTCAATAAAGAGAGGATATTGACATCTTTACCACTTTCTGAAGAAGTCTTACAATAAGTTTGCCTCTCTAGTGCTTCCTCAGTATGCTACTTCAGCCAGTAACACAGCTTTGAGGTTATAAAAACTACTTTTAGAGTAGGAAGAATTCAGTGAAAAATCTACATGTTACCAACCTGGTAAATGACGCTGTATGATTATACAACAGATCCATTTCAATGAAGGGGGATTCACCTACTCTACCTCTCATTTGTGCCATGTAGCTCTCTTGGCAAGAAAGAACTTTTTCATGACAGAATTCCTGTATTGAAACATTTTTGGCTAGATTGAAGAAAAGCAGGCATGAGCAAGACTGCATGGGTACCTACTGCTCACATGGACGATATGATGCACTGATCTGTGCAGCTACTGCCTGTATCTATTATAACACAGTTTTCATAAAGTAACTGCTGTTCAACTTAAAGTTCTATTACATATTTAAACATCAAATGTTCATTAGTGCTGTGCTTCTAGATTTAGACTGCTCAGAACTATGAACCTGTTTCAATCTTTACTTCACTTTTCTCAGAGGACATAAAACAACATAAACAACTTACCTCCTTCATGATCTTTTTAGTGGAAGAAGAGATTCTTTTCCTGGGGAGATCAATGGGATGACCTTCAATATGCAACACTTTCTGTTTTTTAACATTGTGAGCTTCAGATGCCATAATCTCTTAAATCCCTGTTCTCAAGGGAAAGATATTTAGTTGTAGTATCTAAAACATCCTGTCAACTTGCTTCAAATGCAGCAAGCAACACTAGAATTCAGATATTTGCAAGATCTTCCCTCCTATATATAAGACATCACCCTTTAACAAATGTTAGCTGGAGGCCTAATTATTAACATGTTGAGCATTTCAAAATCCCTATTTAGCTTTCAAAAAAAGAGGAAACAAAACCAAAATCACCCCAAGAAACAGAGGCAGAGATTTTGCTTTCACACCAGTTTCTACACCTGCACTGAGGGTGCCATACAAACAAGAATTCAAGTAAAGAATAGGGCAATTTATGAGACTTTTCTCGCACTATGAATTTCTGATACCGCCTACAGAAAAGTAACTGGTTTTCTATCTGTTTCCAAGTGTGAAAGGCAGCCAAAAAACTGATTATTTTTCAGGAAGAAAGCAAACTTCATCAAAATAATAAAAGTTGGGGAAAAAAATAAATGAAAGCTCTTCCCTTAGATTATTGGCATATGTACATCCATCTACCCTCCCTCCAAATTTTGTCAAAGCAGTACTTTAGCTATTTTTCATGCTAAAACCCACAACTTTATGTCTAAAGTCCTTTCTTTTGAAGTATGCAAGTGTCTCTATAAGAAGCAACACTAAGATTGAGACAGTTGTACATCTGATCAGTTACAAAGGATGGAAAATCACACGATCCACTACTTGAGACTAGGTTCAACTACTACATCATCATAGAGGCACTACTCTTGAAGCGTTTTACCAAGACATCCTGTGCTACTTGCTACTTTTAAAAGACAACCACTTGCTCCAATATTACTGGGTTTTTCCCCTGAAAGGTGACATTCTGTTGTCAACATGAGTACTCCAATCTCTCCTCTCCATCTTTAGCAGCAGCCCTATCCCTTTTACTCTATGTAGCAAATTTTCCCCACATTAAGAACTTCAGCATTTCAAAGACTGCGGCACTGAGCAATGAATAAGCCAGATGGGAAACAGCTTATCAGCCATGAAGATCCATGCAGCAGCAAAAGGCCATCAAATAAAGCAAGCAGGTGGCTGGCCCAAAACAAGACAGATGCTATATCCAGGTATATTAAAATCTCTGTTGTAGAGTACAGTGGAAGAAAAAAAAAATCTTCAAATATTCTGGTATTCTTTAGAATTGGATTAGTACTAAACAACAACTTGAGATCTTTCTCAAAAAACAGAGTATTTACTTACAGAATCCCTTACTCTGTAAGATGGGAACATGGAGCCCTCAGACTACAGCAAGAACTGCAAACAGAAGCATTATTTAGGGCAGTATCTTTAACAGCTGGTGGCCAATATTTTTTCCAGATGTAAGTCTACCTTAAGACAGGTTCATTAACTTAATTTTTTCACACTATGAGACAGTGATGGAGAGTTATCACTTTGTTAGCTCTCCACATTTCCTAGATCTTCCACACAGGTTCGTAAATAAGCTTTTCCCTGAAATTTAGAAAAAAACTCACAAAAACAAACACTTTTTCCTCTGCTTATCAGACTGGTTGGAAGCATTACTTGGACTCAAAATGGGCTGTATATTACTTGGAGCACAACACAAAGGCATATGCTGAACAACTGGCCTTTGGAAGATATGAGAAGGCTAGAAAGAAATGCCTTACCCAGGAAATTCAATTAGCAAATCAGTTTTTAATATTGGGCTCTAAAGTCATTTAACTTCTCAAAATACCTGAACTGGAGAGAGAGGACTCTTGACAGAAGGAAGTTCCTTACAAAAGGCTGCATGTGTACAGGACAAAAAATAATTTTACACTCTGAGAAATCTGACATAAGAATATATTGTTCCCCAGCCTCTCAGCTGAAACAGAATGAAACAATCAATTCTTTCCTTAAAGACCGGTAAAAGAAATTCAAACAATCAAAAGATGATCAGATATAAAGGAACATATGATGAAGCAAAGTAAAATCCTTTTGTACGACTTCACTGTCCAACAGTTTAGAGAGGTGTCCATAGTTTAACCTCTTGAGGGTCTCAGATTATGCAGAAGTAGCAGTGAACATTTAAGCAGTAATGAAACAGCTGTTTTTAGCCAAAGCGCAGAATCTCTCCCTTGGAGCTGACAAAGCACATAAAGAAAACACTGTCAATATTTAAAGAGAGCCCCAAGGAAGATCCAGACTGACTCTCTGTTGTGCTAATTAGTAAACAATGTAATCAAGAATGGGCTTAGTGGACACAAACAAATAATATAATGGGAAAGATTCAGCCTGGCTGTCACTAAGGCAACACAGCCTGGAAAAGAGAAGTTTGAGGCCACAGACCTCACTGTGGACTTCCAGTACCTCTACAAAACAGCTGGAGAGTGGCTTTTTAATAGACCAAAGGGTAATAGCTTCAGACTGAAAGAGCATAGGTTTAGATTGGATATTAGGACAAAATTCTTTTGAAGAATTGAGAGAGTGGTAAGGCACTGGAACACATTTCCTGGAGAAGTGGTCAATGCCTTGTCCCTGGAAGTGTTCAAGGCCAAGTCAGAGGGGGCTTTGAGGAGTCTGGTCTAGTGAAAGGTGCCCCTTCTTTCCCATGGCAGGGAAATTGGAACTAGAAGATCTTCAAGGTCCATTCTAATCCAAATTATTCTATGATTCTATGAAGTCCCGCTCTGCAAAATTAATGTAATTTATTAAGTACAACATGGATAAATATCTGACAGACTCTGAGCTTCCAAGTCCCTCACTTAAATCTTGAGGAAACGAAGCAACTAAGCAAAAAAAATATAAAAAGGAAAGCTTTTGCATTTACAGGTATCTCAGGAACAGCCATAAACTGTCTAAGTGGTTTCCACATGGCAGAATATCACCTCCAGATCCCTGGGGAAAATCTGCATTGGGGTATGCTGTTCAACATATTCATAAAATACCTTGCAAAAGGAGATGAAGATTGTTGACAACACAAAGTCATACCAGTGAAGATAAGGCCTAACTGAAAAACTGGAGAAGGACTGTGATGTACAATAAGCAGAAGCAATGCTTACAGATCAATAGAAAGCAAAGCTTATGTATCTGCCTATAGGCAGGAGAAAATTCTGGGTTCCTATCAGGATCACAATCACTGAGATAGTAATTGCCACCCACAACAATACGTGGATATAGGACAGTTTAGATCAGTTGGACGGTTTAGTGTTACATATAGATCAGTAAATAGAAAAATAAACAGAACACTATCATGACAGTGTACAGAACTAATCTGTGCCTGCATTTCAAACACTGAGAGCAGGGTTAGTTAATGTTCTTTAAAAAACCAGATCAACCCTAAAAAGTGAGAAAAACCCCCAGACTTCTGAATAAAGTTAAAAAAAGCTCAGACAAAGGCAAGTTAAAAATAAATGGAATACCTTTCATATAATACCTCTTCAGTCTGGAGAAGAGGCTACTTATAGCCAACAGGGGAAATAAGACAAAGGTCTACAAAATGCATGGCTTGGAGAAGTTGCATAGAGATTGTGCCCTCTCTTGCCCAATATAAAAATAAAGGGTCAAAAGACAATAACTGAAGATCAGATCAAACCTAACAAGGGTAAGCTGTGCACAAATTACAATCAACCTGAACTTGCCACAGGATGCTGTGAACCCAGATGTTTCATATGGGTTCTAGGACAGACCATGCAAATATATTAAAAAAAAATAGACCAAAAGTGATTAAATTCAGATACATAACCCACGTAGTCCAGACAGAGCAGAATAGAGAAGAATCTAGAAGCAGAAGAATCTAGTAAATACAAACCTAACAGTGTTACAATAAACTTAGTCAATATCTTAAGAAACCAGCTTTGAAGGGCTTAGTAACACCTAGGAAAATGCTGACTGGCCAGCAATTAAAAAGATGAATACTACAGGATGAAAGACACTTTGCATGGCTCTTCACAACTTTGATTTCCTATTTGCAATCAGATATCATCTAGGGATAGCTAATTAGACACTACAGTCCCCTGTAATCTTGGGATATACACAGAGCGTTCTTAAACCAGCATTAGATACTAATTTGTACGAAGTCAAACAACCTATTCCTTAATGCCTTTAATTTCTGACTTTTCCCTTGTGATGAGCACAGCTAGTTGTATTTGATCAGGATCTGCTATACAATCTCACCAAGGCCAATACATTTCACTCACTTTACAAAGTTTTTAAAATTAAACTAAGGATAGAATGCATGTCCCGTCAGCTCTGCCTTGGTCCATTGTACAATCCTAAACTGTCTTACAAGTGAACAAGCGAGACTGCAAATCTGAACAGAGATGTATGATTTCATTAGGATGACAATCAAATTCCACCGACTTCCCCAATACCATGAGTGATTTCTCACAGCAGACGACAACCTTCCCTTCTCCCCCTTTTATTCTCTCCAATCTTCAGTAAGCAAAAGGACTAAAGTAATAGCAGCCAGGTCTCCTGAGAAGAAGCTGCTTTGTCCCCACTGTCAACAGACAGTACCGGTGCAAAGTCTTCTTGATGGTTCTACTGGGATTTTCTACCTCTGATCTCTCCCAGATGCAACAAAACTCTTTAGGTCATACCAGAATTAGGCAAAGAAAGCACTAACAGGCTTTCACGTGCATATCTATCGAAGGCAAGTATTAACAACTCTGCCACTCCCTCCCATCGTCCTAAGTTCTGGGCACAGCCTCCAGAGAGGGACAAACTCTTCTTGGCATGTTATGTAATCTACATGCAGGTTAACATAACATTATTTTCTTACAGAACACAGGCTGGACTACTTTGCACGGCAGCAAGGAAAATGAAAAATAGATATCTTAAGCCACCAGCAATACCTTTTAAAACACACATTCTTCCATCCTATTTTTTGTCCAAATTCTTAACACCTTAATATTAATTCTTAATACTTTTTCCTGCAGCATTCCATGTGCACCAGCTATGTCAAAAGTTCCTGTGATTCTCCTTTACCCCACAGTAACCCAACTGCAAGTTCAAGGATGATAATATTAAACTCAGATGAAAGAGCTAATTAATTATTACTCCCAAGGAGGGAAGCAATGCTTCGAAAGCATTCCAAATAGGTATGCATCAGGGAAGCAGTAATGGTCAACTCATTTCACTGCCCATTATCAGATTTACATTGGTCACAAGAAACTTCCCAGAATGGTTATTTCAAATTTACTTCAAAAAGGGTAATTTGCTTACAAAAATAAAATAGCACTATCTTATGATGTAGAAATGTATTTGTAAGCTTGACATAACTTCCTTTCATTTTAGCTCTGTTAACCGTTACAAAATCCATCTGTCTTCATTTTATAAGGCTTCCACATCCTTTGCATATGATACAGTTTAGGGATTTTTTAAAATTCCTTTTTTAGTAATTTGTGTACTGATGGTTCATCAGCTGTTAAATATCGAATTTTCTTAAAAAAAGGAAGTGGAGTTCAAGATTCTAAGGAGTATGTTAATGCAAAATTTTTCTGCAACATTATATAGAGTGTTATATGCCAGCAGAACGCAGTTTTTTAATGTGCTGCACCTGTCAGGCCATTTGTTCCAGTTTAAAGTTTGTTATGTTGATAAAAACTACAGGAATTTCACCAAATTTGCAGTAAATCAAAATACTATTTGAACAACTAGTTATGGTAAATTAGCTAATACCTAAAATTTAAGCTCATTTTCCTCTTACATATGGAATTCATATGTGGCTCACTGTCAGTCATAATGAACCTCCAAAAATAAGAAGTCAAGGTTCATCCCAGTTTAGTAAAGATGAACCCAGGTGTGCATTAGCTCTTCCTGTGGAGAAAGCCCATGAGTCTAAAAACTTAAGCTTATTTACATTTTCTACAAAAAAAAAAAAAAGTCAAACAAGAACTCAGTTTTCTGTACCTGGAGAGACCATTTACAGATCTGCTAAGCTGCCATAAAGCAACAGCAGTTGTCTGTGGTTAAGTCTTTTCTGAAGTCATCTCTCACTAATGAAAAGATACTTCTATCTGTTGATTTTCCACTTATGAACACTGTGGGGACAATATTTCTTTTTTAACACCTCTCAGTTATAAATTTCTACAACACTGAAGCTTCCACACTAATGTTTTACACAATTCTTTAAGAAACTACCCATGACATTAAATACAGCAATTTCTTTTACCATTTACTGCTCAACTCAAGGTGCTTAAAAAAAACTGCAAGAAGAATTTTAAATTCAAACCCAGAGAGAGACATCCTGCCAAACCCCTCAAACTCCAAATTTGGTGGAGGCTAAGGAAGTACTCACTACATGCCCACCTGGCTGAACAGTCTGTGATTACATGTCATACAACTTTCATATGGCTTTTTATGCTATGCTCAAATACACTTCTATTATTGACTGCTGTCTGTTTATATTTTAAAAAACCTTCTAAATTTATAGTCAAGCTCCTTACCCTAGAACCAACATACAGTTTTTCTTTTTTAAATAGTTGATTTAAATTATTATAATGTAATAGATATGAAATATAGAACACACAATCATTATATACAACATTATTATGAAATATTATGAAAATAAATTTAGAAGTTTTGAAAGTGAGCAAGTGAATATATGCATACACAGCTATAAGAATACATACATGTCAAGATACTAATATATGCTTTTTAATAGACGTATATAAAATACCTTAATAGTATTATTTTTAATATATTATAATGAAATCCTGAGTTTTAAGGTTTAGGAATTCAAATTAATGGTAATTTGAGTTCAATGAAATAACATTAGAGAAATTTAAATCAAAACTACAAGGTCTGTTAATAAGAAATTAAAGTGACATCTTTAGACAAGAACATGTTCTTTCCAATCAGGAAGGCCAAAGAGGCACAAACCTGCCTTCTGTAATGCTTTAATTCTACTAAACATGGATAACTATATATTTTTAATTATTTCCCCGATTACAGCCAGAGAATAAGAGAAAGAAAAGAACAGAGGAACAGGAAAAGCAAAAATGATATTCCAAGAAGAAATGGACGAGAGCTGTTTTAAGCAAACGGACTTAACCTTGCTCCAAAGCAGAGCATGTTGCAAAAACAGAAACAAAAGATCACCACCTAATCTCTCTCCTTATAAGATCTCCCTATTCAAAATGTCTATTTTAAATCTGCATGCCAAATCACCCAGCACAACACTGAAAATATAATTTGAAGGCTTTTGAATAAAGTAATTAACGCAGGATCTGATCTTCAAGAACTTAAAATTTCCCCCCCCACTTCTCCCGTCCTTCCCCCTGGAATCTGTCACACCCAAGAAATTAAATCCGTCAGCAGGCCTCACACCCAGCTTGTTGTCCTCCCTTTCGGCAGCACCAGAGCCTCCCCTGCTCTCCTGGCACGTATCCGCCACTGCACACGCTTGCTTCCAGCTGCGGCCGCTGGCACCACTTCAGGAAGGAACCGAAGTGCCAGAAGCCGCTCTCCGGAGGCGGCGGGCAGCGCACACAGCTGTGCGGAGCGCCGGGCGAGGTCGCCGGGGAGCGGGACGGAGCGATCCGCGCCCCCGCACTGCCCGTGGCCCCGGCCGCCGGCCCCCAAGCCCAGCGCGACGCTGCGGAGCGGCGCCCGGTCCCGGCGAGCCAGAGCGCGGCCTC
>VWYI01024963.1:45684-61427 GCA_013399455.1 Anthoscopus minutus
GGAGGCGGCAGCGGCGCCTGGTTCGCGGGCATTGAGCTAAGCGCCCGCGCTCTATACCTGTCTGCCGGCCGCCAGTGACGAGTTGTGGTGAGAGTGTGTAATGCTCAGACTGGCCAAGAAATCCATGGTAGCTCCACGCTTTGCTGCATTATAACAGAACCACAGAATAAGCTGAGTTGGAAGGGCCCCACAGGGATGACAAGTCCAGTTTCCGAATAGCATCATCCCCAAGAGTCACAGCATGCGTCCTGAGAGCACCGAACTCTGCCAGGCTGGTGCTGTTCCAGTGCTTAGCCGCTTTTTGGATGAAAAACCTTTTCCTAATATCCAGCCCAATTCTCTCCTGACACAACTTCAGGATGTTATCTCAGGTTCTGTCACTGGACACTGCAGAGAAGAGATTGGTGACCCCTTCAATCCCCCTCACAAGGAAGTTGTAGGTTGCAATGAGGTCTTACCTTAGTCTTCTTCAGGTGAGACAAAGTGACCTCAGCCTCTCTTCATACAGCTTCCTGTTGCCTTGAAAATTATAAGCCTTCTGATTTTCTCTGATGTTCTTTGGAGTCCCTGAAGTTCTTCAAGTTCTCTCATGTTTGTAGCGCATGTTCCCATGAATTGTAACCTAAACAAAGGTTGTTTTCCACATTCCTCTCTGAGGATGTCACTTGATGGACTTTTCCCTTGACCAGTGGAACTGGAGAGGAAGTCACCTTATTCTCCAGTCCCTGGTCATTGTTCAGAATGTGTATAATTAGTGAGGTCAGAATAAAGATAGTTCTTTTTTGTGTCTTGATGAGAGACTGAGTGCTGTATCTCCTTTGTGCTCTCCAGCGACAGCTTCCCTTCAAGACACTTCACCATCTTCATTGTCCTAATTTGGATGCTCTCTAATAGCTTAATAACATCTTACATTGTGGTGCCCAGAACTGTCCCCAGCTCCCAAGGTGAGGCTGCCCCAGCTCAGAGCAGGGTGGGACAATCCCCTCCCTTCCCTGGCTGGCCATGCTGTGCCTGGTGCCCCCAGGACAGGGTTGGCCCTCCTGGCTGCCAGGGCACTGCTTGTTCATGTTGAATTTGCCATCAGCTAGGAACCCAGGACCCTTTCTGTGGCACTGCTTCCCAGCCTCTTATTCCCCCTCCCACTGAGGGTTGCCCCATCCTGGGTGCAGAATCCAGCACTTTCCATTGTTGAACTTCATATGGCTGGTGATTGCTCAGCCCTCTAATATGTGATGGTGTCTCTGCAGGGCCTCCCTGCCTTTGAGGGAGGCAACAGCTCCTCCCAGTTTTGTACTGTCTGAAAATTTGTTTAGTATCCCTTCCAGTCCTGTGCCCAGCTCATTAATGCAGATGTTGACAAGCACAGGGATGTGGATGGAGCGTTGGGAACCATGCTAGTGACAGGTCAGCAGTCTGATGTCACTCCCTTCACTACAACCTGACCCGAGAGCCCATCACTCACCCATCATATGATGTGTTTATCCAGCTGTGCGCTGTTCATTTTATCCAGAAAGATACTGTGAGGAAAAGTATTGAAAAGATTGCTAGTTATACCCAGTAAGACCTTTCTGTCCTGATTCCTCTTGTTTAGAAGCAAACATAATCTTTGCTGGAAGTGGTATCCTTATTTCATTGACAGGCTGCTGAAAGACACTACTTTTCCATAGGAAGGAAAACACATAGCCCCAGTTTCAGGTGCAGATGAAAGGCTGCCAAGGGGAGGTAATAAACAGTATTTCACTACCATCATTCCCCTTCTCATCCAAAACATCCTGGTGATTAGCGATGCATTCTTATTTCCACTTTAAATTTATTCATGTCCTGCTTACTACCAGTATTACCCTGTAGTTTAAACAACTCTTGCATACTATCACAGCTGTTTGCTATAAGACAATAACATATGAGACTAGTGTGATCCTCTCGGTGATTTCATTTCACTCACCTTACAGTCTTAGTCTTCCATTGCAGGATAGATAGCCATTTTGTTTGCTCAAAGTCACTTTTACCTATGTTTTTGCAGATGTTGCAGTTTCCACCCTGTGTGCATAGTGTCTAAAATATGCATGGTTTTACTCATCTGAGCAGCTGTGGATATCCAGGTACATATGCTCACTAAGGGTTGTTAAAAGAATATTTTCTTTGAGTTGTGAGTGCTGATGGAAACTTATCAAAGGAAACAGATAATGCAGTTTAGGGAACAGAACAATTGGCAAATAATGTACAATAAATAAATGTTTGGGCTTTCCAAAACAGACCTTCCCAGTGAAGTCTGTCAGGAACACATAGTTACATACCAAATGATTTTTAGATTATTGCCAGCTAAATGCGATTAAGTTCCATGTGGATGCTGCACAGTGACAGAAATGGCAGCAATGCTCCTTGTGATCTGTTTGGCTTTAGAGGACAGCACAACTGGTTTGTCCAGTCAAAGTGGCAAGCATAATAATATTTTTATTACTGGGCCCTGTTATTAAAGACCTCTTCTGAAAATAAGCTGTTCTGCAAGTTCACAGAGGGGTGAAATTTTGTAATGAAAATGTATTTTCTGTCAAGGGCTCAGTTCTGTTTTCAGAAGCACACAAGCTGTACTAACCCTAACCTTAACTTTATTTCTTTTTCTCTGTTTCTCTAACTCTATAAGCTGCAGTAGAAACTTTCAGGCTCCTAGGGACCAAAAAAAGAAATTTAAATATTGATTTATAGAAAAATATTTACTCCCTAGGAACCTGAAATTTTCTCCTGCTGCACTGGACAGATATTTTTTTTCTTCTTTATATACATAGGATATAGGGTCCCTAATTAGTGTTCCAGATGGGAGTAACTAATAACTAACAGGATTCACCATTACATCAGTACTCCCATCTGGAGCACTAATTAAATAAGACAATCAACTAATTAGACAACTAATAAGTAAATTGGGTAATAAATTAATTAGGTAGTTAGCCGAAAACTTTTTGCCATGGCACAGCACCTATCACTCATCCTAAGGCCCACCCTAACAGGAGCCCCTCCTTTGGCCCCACCCCCATACCGCCCCCAGCCCATCCCAGTATCAACCCCGTATGTCGTCATGTCGCCGCCTCCTTGCATCATCGTGTCGCGACATAGAACGGCCCCCAGCGCCTCACGGCCATGGCACATCACTCCGCCCCCAACCCCTCCCCCAGCAGCGCCTACGCAATGGTAGTTATTATGGGGTCATTATGGGGTGTGGGTTAGGTGTAGGGTTTGGATAAGTTTGGATTAGGGTTTGGGATAGGGGTTAGATTTAGGGTTTGCTTTAGGGGCTAGGGTTTGGGTTAGGGTTTAGCAGTATAGGTTAGGGCCTAGGGATAGGGTTTGGGTTTGGGTTAGGTGTTAGGTTTCATGTTTGGGTTAGGGGATAGAGTTAGTTACATGTTTGAGCAGTCAGGGTTAGTGTTAGTTATGAGTTTGAACAGTCCAGTGTTTCAGATGGGTGAAGGGGTCTAATTATATATCCTGGTAATTTTGGTAATTGTAGTTGGACAGGATTTTATAAAATCATGACATGTAATCTTTGTCATGTTTTTCTCCAGGATGGAAAGGCTATAGATTTAAGTATTTCCAGGTCTAACATAAAAATGTACACATGATTGCATTTAAAAATAACCTACTAGCTCCTTCCTCTTGTGTTCTTATATTTTCAAAATTTATGCAGGTATTTAACTCACTTGTATACATTACATAACTTCAATAATTGTGATTCTGTTTGGTTATAGAGAAGGTCAGAAATTCTGTGTGTTGTTTCCCTTGCAGTTATCTTGAACTCCAAATTACGTATTTTATACCATCTTCACAGATGTAAAAGTAGCTTCTCTGGCAATTTATAATGTAAACCAGAAATTTTGATAGCACTTGTGGATGTAATACAAAAGTCTGTTATGTACAAATTAAAAGCTTGAATGTGCAGCAGAGCAAAGTACTTGTGTAGAGGGTAAAGAAAATGGGGATGATAGGATGAATAAATTTCTAAAACTGGTTCTGAGCTGATTAAGGTCTTCTGACAGCTCAGTTAAGTGTTAATTAAGCGTTAATACTGATAATACTATTGTATACAATGTGATTCTTTTCTTGAAACCTGTAAAAGTGAATTGAACAATGATATTTTCTTCTTATGATGCCTACTCCATTTATTTCCAGATTGCATTTCTCACAAATAGCCTACTTGGAGTTTCTACTTTTCCTGCTATTTTTCTGCAATGAACTTTTCCTTCAGGATGTTACAGAAGTAGTACTATCCGAATTGATGCTGTGGTTTTACCAGCCTGGCTTCTTTTTTATTCCTCCTCAGGTAGAATTTAAAGTCAATAAAATGTACTGACATTTATGGATCTTCTCCCAGATCTGCCCAGTAGATGCCTGGGATGTGCAGTGGATGGGATATTTGAGGGGGCAGTAGCTACTCCAAGACTATTAACTGTTTAATCTTTCGCCCACAGGTTGGAGACAGGATGGCTCAGGCAGTTGGTAATGGGATAAAGCTTTTCACCTCTGAATTGCCAGCCCTGGGCCAGATTAGTAGGACAGGATATTTCCACCATCTGGTGTCTGGTCAGTGACCCATATGAGAGGAATCAGTAGCCTTCCCTGTTTCTAAACCCCCTTACCCCCCAACACATACTGTGTTAGAATGATAGCAGAACAAACAGCTCCAAAGCATGAGCATGAGGACTAAAAATTGCTCTAGAAACTTGATGCTCAGGAGGCAGCACACTGAAGAGAGTGTGGGAAAATTTGCCAGCATGAGCTGTCAGGGGATGCTGTTTTATTGGGAATATTCACTTTAGCGAAAGCTAGTTTTTGAGACAGCAAGAAACTGATGATTCTTGGCTAAAAGTAACAACAAAAGTAACTTGTAAGAAAAGTAACTTGATTTTTCGGTGATGCAGAACAGCTGAACTTCAAAAGGCAAATATCCACCAATAGTATTTCTTGTTGGCATATGATGTCAATACTCAAATGCAATCTGAGATAGGTTAGCAGATTTAATGAATAAAGAATTATGAATCAGTATGCCATATTGGAAGTATTTTGGAACACAGCACTTCCGGACACTATGTACATTTCCTATTTTAGAAATAAGACCTGGTGTAATTATGGGATCTGTGAACTGTGCTGGTGTCTGAATTTCTGTAATTTTTTGCATCAATATTCTGTCTGAATCAAGAAACATATGTTAAATAGTACTTGAGAGAGAAAAAAAATCCCCTTATACTGTAATATTAAAAACAGTGCTTATATTGAAAATTGTTATTTGTTACTACGATATTTTATTTAAATATGGAAATAATAAACCATTGCTAACCAGTTTAGGGCTTTGCCTAATGTTCCTGAAGCAAAACTAGGCTCCTAGGGTGATCACTTTGAGAGAAACTGAACACCTAGGCCTTAATAAAGAGATTTAAGGAAATGTACGAAGAATTCAGAGTCTGAATTTCTGGGTTGCTGACACTATTTGGTGTTGTTTGAAGCCCGGCGTCTCGCTGACAGTTGCCGTGGTTTCAGACGCGGTGTGCAGCGCACGGTGACTGCATCCAGCTCGACGGCGAGCCCGGACCAGCAGGGACCGTGGCTGCTGCGTGCCCGCCTCGGCCCGGGCCGGGCCCCGAGAGCCTTCATTTTTCAAACCTACTTTCAAAGCTGTTTTTCAAACCATATTCTCTTTGCTGAAAGTGTCATTATCTTGCATTTGTGAGTGACTCTTTCATAAAACACCCCAGCTTTTTCATGTCTACTGTTATGGTTACCTTTTCATTTTATTAATCATGACCTATGGATTGCTCAAGCATCATAACTCTTGAATAATTTTTCTCATCCACAATATTCAAGAAGCAAACCTTGAAATAATTCTCACTATTAACAGTTTGCTAGGGCAGTAGGCTTTTAATATAAACAAGTTTGATTTTGTAAAATGTTATGTCAGGGTAGCATAAGCTAAAGATTGGAATTCTTTTTGTGTGTGCGAGGCAAGAATTTAGAATTTTCAGGTTTCAATAACAGTCTGTAGTGGCTGGGATCTCACCTATGGTTTGTACTTAGGGATTTCACTTTCATAAAAGCAACGAAATATATCCTGGGATACAAAGAATTTGGCTGAGAGATCTCACACCAAATATTTTCTTTTTCTGTTAGGTCTTCAGAAACATAGAGCTATTTTGCAAAGAATCTTTGTCTCTGCAGACTTGGTGCCTAGCAACAGCAAAATCATGTTGCGTTAAATTACATCTATTTTATTTAACAATTCTTGTTTCAAAAATTAATGACTCTAATATCACTTCTTGTGCTGCTGTCTATATCTTCATTCTCTTTAATTTAATTTAATTTATTTATTTCTTCAAGAAATCCCTCCATGTCCTTAAGTCATTTGGTTCAGCCTAATCCTTCAAATCCTATAATTACTCAAACAAAGCATTTTAACCTTGTGACCTTCCTGGACTCTTGCCTATTGCTTATGACATGTAGGTCTTGCTTGACTAATGATGTTTACTGCTGCATTTTCTTTCCTAGATACCCATGGAAAATTTCATGCCACATAACCCCCGTTTATACCAGTGCTCAGTGTCACAATATTACTGAGCATTGTAAGAATAATGGTTGCCTTCCACTCATAGAACAATTGCTTCTTTTAGTCAGAATTTATACTTGACCTTGGTGTAATCCCAAATTATTAATCCAGTGAAGTCTAGATTTTGATAATTTTGATTTCAAGTAACTATTCCCAAATTCTTTGTGTCTACAAAAGTATTTTTTTTTGCAAATGGTGTAAGGTATATAACCAGTTTAATTCAGGCATCTGAAAATGACAGCAGTTGCACACTATGTTGGTTTGCTTGATTATTTTTCTAAACACTTAATAAACACATTATATTAATTTCTCTTGGAAGATTCTGAGTATTAGAATGAGGATTCTTGTTTATGGTATTTATAATTTTTCCTGTAAGGTATTTTGTAAAGAAGTAGCCATACCTTTACTTACTTTATTTTATTCTTTGAAAGAGTAATGAATGGACCAGGCTCTGACTAAAATTAACAAGTGATTTTGTTAACTGGAATGATATTTGAAAAGATAATGAAGAACAATTTTATATAATATTAAGGGGGAAAGGAAATAGAAGTATGACAGGAAATTAGCCTTAGAAAAAGGCTAATTTTAATGACCTACAGTATTGAAAGAAAATGCCCTGTTGACAATGGTGAGAGCAAATGATAATATCTTAAGGGACTGGATTTTAGTGATGTCCAAAAGTGCAGTGGAGAAAATGATGTAAAGGCAGAAGGAGACTGAAAAGTACGAGTGGTATCAAGAAGAGGAGTACCAAATTAAGCGTGTGAAAATACAGGAAAACAAATACCTGGAATGTGCATAATGGAAACAAGTTATTCCTTCCTGAAGGAAGAGAGGAACTACATATGTGTATCTGTGAATTTTGATTATGTATTTTAAATTATTATTAAACATTATGATTCTAGCTGAAAAAAACCCACAATCCTGTTTTCAACATTAAGCACCTGTGTTAGCAAAAAGTTCTAAACTGTTCTGAATGTTTTATGTAGTAAGAAAGATACATTTACTTGGAGATAATGATAAAGACAAGAGTCATGAAATCTGCAAATTTATTCTGTGTTCAGCTGTTCCAGCGCAGTTGTGGAAGGTACACATGCTTATAGAGGGATATACATTGACAGCTTGAATCCTGCAAGCTCAAATAGAGGATGACTCTCCTTGTTACTGTTTTCATGACCTGTGAGAAAAATTCTCTAACCAATGTTAGAGCCACAGTCTCTGGCCCTCACCTCTCTGCCTTTGATGTACAATTAGTGCATTGCTTATTTAGCAGATGTGCATTGATTTATTTTATTGTACACACATTATTCTAAACTGCCTAAGCAAACCATGGAAGCATTTATGAAAATATGCTGGGATGACTTTTAGGCATCAGAGACTTGCACATCTGGGCCTTACACAGATTTATGGCATCACCTGTTCCAGTATGTCTTTGAAAGAGGGTCTGCCTAAGAAAACAGAAATTCTCCTTATAAGGCACACTAAGCTCAGCTGGAAGCAAGAGAATGCCCGGAACTGTTTTATCACTATGCTTTCTTGGGAGAATATTTTTTTCTGAGATTGAGTAACTGAAACTAATCTATTGAAAATAAAATTGCTTCATAAAATAATTATTTAAAAATTTTTTTTAATATTTTTCTTTAGAATAACCAGACTCCTAAACTCACTTTCCCATCCCACACCAAAAAGGACATACTTATAGGTAAAAGAAGGGGAAACAAACGTGGTAAGATATAGGATGTGGGAGAAAATTAATTTCAGGAGAAGAGACATTGAAAAGACTTGTATAGTACAATTTATGGAGGAGGCACTTAAATTCAGGTTTCCCCCCAGTGGAGTCAGTTGAGAGCAGAGCTATCTCATGGCAAAGCTTACTAATTAATGAGGAGCATTGAGAAAGACACAATGCCCCACACGCATTTCTTGTATTCCTTAATACAATTAGGTGATTAAACACACTATGAAGCAGCACTTAAAATGCAGCTGCTGTCTCAAAATGTCTAGGTAGAGATAATACAGGGGTTTTTTTAGACCAATCTAACACTGTTGGGAAATAGGGATGTTTTGGGACATGCATGGTTTTTGTGCATGTGGACCAAGTAAACAAATGTCTGTATCAGCTCAGATTTACTGTGCAGTTGAGTTTGCCTCTGCAGGCTGTTACTGAGACAAATAGCACAATATGATGTGATATAACATAAAAGTTAAAAGGTTGAAAGATTGAAAGAGAAAAACTGTTAACTTTAAAATACTTAAAATTTAAAAATAGTTAAAAAATTAAGGGAAAATATTTTAATTGGTAGGAATGGGACAAAAATGACAGCATCTTAATACTGCTGCCAGATCCCATATTTTCCTCTCCTTTAGCATTTTTCACTGCTGACAAAAATGCTGTATATTTACTGAAAATAGCCTGGACACTACATTGCTTGAGTCTTAAGAGAATTCATGGTGACTACTATATCTTTGAGCTTGTTGTTGCTTCTGGGAAATTATTACACCTGTGAAGAAAAGCTGTAAGTGGAATAAATCAATTTAAGGACCAGCCATACTTGTTCACAGTGATCAGTATTGAATCCCTGCAGCCTTTAGTAATAATCAGAATAGTCATTATGCACAATGAGCACTACTAGTCCTATATTATTAGAGCAACAAAATATCAGCCTGGTTTCTTCATTTTAGAGCTGCTTCTTGATGCAAATCAGAAGTAATGCCTTAAACATACAAGTTCTGTGATATTTTCCTCTTTTCACTAAATATAAGCTACAGTAACTTAACATGCGGAATAATCTGTGTCTATTCTGCAGCTTAGTCTTGCCCTGTCTTCACAGCTCTTTCATCAAGAAGATGGTTAGATACCATCTTCTTACTATCTTTGTTGAAGCCTGTCAAGACAAAAACCCCAAAACACAGGTAACTCTTTAGGGAGCTTGGATTTGATGAGTTTTTAAACCTTTACTTTTTCCTGCAAGTTTAGCCTATGACGTGAATATTTTGCCACTTTACTAAATGGTTAGGAGGTAATAGGTTCTAATTTTACAATTTAAAATCTGGCTCTTATTTTTATTCTTACTGTCTTTGTTTATTGTTTTTCAGCCACATTTTTCAGTATTTTTCTTTTTGGCTACAATTTTTCCATTTGGGATTTTAAAAAGTTGTGTATATAACTTGTAGGCTCAGATTTTTTTCTTAAAGTAAGAGAAATAAGTCTTTCAGAAATATGATTTAGTACTTGCACGTTTTAGGCTACATATTCTGTTCTTTATATGCTTCACTTCCATGAGATACACATTTGGAGATCTGTAAAAAAAATTCTACTCATCTCTTTTATTGTATTTTCAAATTTCAATACATATATTTTATTCTATACCTGATCCTATGTATCTGTCATCCTGATTTTCCCTGCAAATAGGAATGGGAGAGCTGCTAAGCTTCTAAGGGGTTGTGTGGAAACCTCCAGATGTTGTCTGCATCTTGGAGCATCCATTTATTTTGGTCTGTTGCTGTGAGATTTTTTTGCAACTTCCTGCAATGAACATGAAGAGTTGCCCGCTCCTCATTCACATTTTAATATTGTGTATTAAAGTGTGCTTAATGTCAACAGAATTAATGAATTGTCACATTATTGGATCTCAGATGATAGTTCAGTTCTTATTTGTAATCATATTTTGCAAAGTTTTTATTCTTTTGAACATAACACTGTGGCTATTGATTGAAGAAAACTTTGTGAAGACTTCTAGAACTATTCTTTATTTTCGCTGGTTCATTTAAAAACGTAAAGATTCAAACCAGATATTTTTTGTCAATGTTTTTTAAATAGGTGGAGCATGTTTCCCTTCAGTGTTAACTACTTGATGCTCTGGACTTCATTGGTGACAATTTTTCATAACTTAAGTAAAACAGCTATTCTTAAAATCAGATTCAAATATATTACATAAGCTGTTATAAAGTGAAATTAAAATATGAAATACAGCCTAAAATGCATCCAACAGTGACCAAAACAGTGTGCAGCTCTTAGGCTACAAATGTGTATCCAGGCATGCAAAGAAAGGACAAGGCAAGGATATGTTATTTTAACTGCAATACTGCAGTACCATAGCCAATCTATCTCATATCTCCCTCTTCTCCTATGCCTGTACGGTTTGGTTGTTTCTCACTTCCTTCAGAGTATAGAAAGTTTATTTCTGGATCCAAGTGACCTCAGACTTGTCAAAAAAGCCCGCTATAACTAGTTTGGATTGTACTTCTAAGCCTGTTATTCCGCATCACTCCACATGGTGTCTTCATGGACCGTAAATCTTTAAAAATAATTCAGAAGCCAGTTCCCTTCGAATCCAGTCATTCTTCCCCTCTCTCTAACACTCAGCTCATGTCTGACCCATTTGTGATTTGACAAAATTTTAAGCTGTTTACTTTGAAGACTTGATTTTGTTTTCTGCAAGGAAGATGACCTAGTAAATGAATAATTCTAAGCTGCTTTAGGGAGTTAAGTATGTTAGAGTAATATGGTTTTGTTTTTGAAGGCTTTGAAGTGATTCTCCTTTACTTTCTAAATGCACACATCAGAAGCCATGTTGTTCAATACATTAATGTAGGTCAGATTCCCAAGTAAGAGAGTGGGATAGTGGGACAGTATGTGAAGAAATTCCAGAGAAGAAAATCAGAGGAATGGAATTTGTTCAGCCTGGAGAGAATGCCTTGAGGTGATACAGTTTCAGTCTTCCAGTACTTGAAAGTGCAGCAATGGTGGAGAGGGAGGTGCTTTCTTCTAAAGCATGCACAAGGACAGGACGAGAGGCAATGGACATGATTTCTTCAGAAAAAACCCGTCTGGACACAGGAAAGGTTTTCTTCACTGCAAAAACAACTAGACTCTGGAATAAGTTACTCAGAGAAATGGTGGAATGTTCCTCACAGGAATTACTAAGGGCTTGGCTTGACAGAGCCCTGAGAAACCTTATCTAGATCCCTGCTTTCCTGGAGTTTGGACCACATCATCTGAACAGCCACCTTTCAGCTTGGACTATTCTATGTTTGTGTGGTTGTTCTTGTTACCTAATTTGTAAAGTTGAATGTTGGAAATCTGTCTTTAAGGCAAAAATTCTGATGTTACTTTTAGTGTGCTAGGGAATTGTGAGGAGGACCAACAGTGTAGTGGTATACAATATATAAAAAGACAGACACATAGGGAAAGACATGCATAAAGAAGTTAGACATGCAAAAAGATTATGATCTATAAAAAGTCATCCAACCTGGCAAAGTCTTTCACAGGTTCCTTCTCCCATTTTGTGACAGCATCAGTTGCAGTGAATGTCTTAGTTACTGTGATTGTGTTAGAACGGAAATAAGCTTTTAATACACTTCCCAGACTTTAAAAAGCTGGAATAGTCAGTGTTTTCACTGCTTCTGAAGAAAGTGTTAGTCTGCATGGGCCAGCTCTTCTGCTGAAAAAACTATTCCACCTAATCTTGGAATTCAAATATTTGATGCTTAAAAAGCAGTGAGATTTTTGGTTTTGCTTTATCAAGACAAAATTATTGTCATATGTAAGATCTGCCTTGAGACCTGGGTCAGCTATGACACAAGTGGACTTTTTAAAAGTAGGTAGCTAAAAGTATGACAGCTAATATATTCAATTCTTGGTGTACCCTGAAATTAGAAAACCATGATAAGAAAGCCTGGAAGTCCTCAGTCAATAAGAGTATAAATGCAGCATTTTAAAAGATCAAGATGAATGTACATGACAGTTTTCACTGAATTACTAATCATTAATAGTGATAAGAAGAAATGCCTACACTGCCTTTTTTGGTGTAGAGAAGAAGCATAAAGCATAAGGAGAATGAAGCATAAAGCATAAAACTGTGAGTAAAAGGGGAAAGGATATATTTTAAAAACATTGCATCACAGCAAATTGCCAAGGACAGTTTAGAGACCTCAAAAAGCAGGTGTCACTATGTCTTTTTTGTAGCCACTTGCTGGTGTTTCAGATCCAAAACTCTGTGTTACATACATTAGCTCCCTCTCACCTTCTGAGTCTTAGATTCCTTCCTGTGTGGAATCCACCACAGCTCTAGCAGGAAGGGAGGACACACTAGTGTCTAACAGAGGAGGCAGAGCTCTGAGTCAAAGCTTGTAAATATTCTTATTAAGGTTGTAAATAGTTTCATTGTAATAAATCATAACTTACATGCTAGACAGACTCTGGAGGCAGAGTTTTCTCTCCAGGTCTTTGTTGGAATGCAAAACTAGCTGCTGCTGCTTACAATGAAAATGTTCCAGTTTCTTTCGAGAAAGAAACCTACAGTGATGCAAAATTCTTTCCAATGCTTCCTCCTTTTCAGGTACTTGTGGGATAAACTCAGAGCAAATTAGTAATTTTGTTCATCAAAATCCTTCTGGGAGCTAGAATAAAGAACTGTTCACAGTGAAATGAATGACTGGTCTTTCAGTGTTATTATTCAATAGTAGGTTAGGATTTCATCCTTGGCATATTTTATATTATATTTTTGAAATCTGGTCAATAGCTGGTGCAAAAGTCTATATACAAACATCTCTCATTCCTCTTGTTAAATGAATATTTATATTCTATGTAATGTGAAGCAATTTTAAAATCTTACCGTTTTTTCTGCTCTTACCACTTCTTTATCATATGAGCAGGCTTTTGTTCCAGTAGCTTCAAGTGCAGTTCTTGAGGATCTGTAAGATGATTTAAATGTTAAAAGATTTGGGTCTGAGGCTCTGTTTTTTTTTCCATATTGAGAACTTCCAGGTCAACCTTGGTAATACAGAAATAAGGTATAAAGAGTATGAGCTATTAATAGGTGCCACTGTTTCACAGCCATTATGTCAGAGTTACATTTGCAGATGCTCACAGAACCACCATTCTATGACCTCAATCTCTGACACAATTTTAAAGCTCCACTTCCGCAATATCAGAAAGAAAGGGAATCCTAAATTCTGTTAAATGAATAAATATGTAAATGAGTGATGACTACAGATTTACTATAATAATTTACATTTTAGTAAATTGCCAAGGTTGTTTTAAGATAATTTTTACAGAAAATGTCATGTCAAGCATGGTTTAAAACAGTGCCCATTTTGTTAAAGGCCTTGATAAAAACCCATGATAATTCTCATTAACCGACAATAAAACAGTCCAGCACCATATATATTTCTCACTATTCAAACTCTGCTTTTCAGAAAAAGTGATTAACGCCCTCATCTACCTTTTTATTCCATCTTTCAATACTATTTCAGAAGTGTTATCACCATAACTTTGCAAAAGGAGTGATTATTACCTTGTTTAGCAAAGGGGAGACACAGATTTAAAGGACTGCATGTGATCTCAATTCAAGATAACAATTAATGGTGTAAGTCAATCACTCTTCAGTCCCTGGCTGCCAGTTTTGCCAGCAAAAGGAAGCCAAGGCTGAATTCTATGAACTACTGTGAGTTGTGGCATGATTTCTTCACTGAACTTGGTGTTAAACTTTCCATACGTTTAGACTTGACTTCCATTAAGGTAGTAGGCTTGCCATCTAGAACATGCTCTACTGGCAGTTTGTAAAATGCTCAATTTAATTGATTTCTCAGCATTGCACAGGAGTTCAGAAGTGTGATAAGGGATGAGAATGAGTTTGAAGAAAAGACTATGTAGTTAAAGGCTGTATCATAACGCAGTCAAAACCACTAAAAATTCAAGCAGTTCCTACTTGTTAAGTGCTTGATTCTATACACAAATAATACTTTATTAATGTGGTTTTTTAATGGATAATTTCTTAGTTTAAAGAGAACTCAAAGCCCTAGTGCTGCATCACAGTAAAGCAGAAGTCCCTTCTCCTATATTTCTCCAAGTAACATTTAAACTCATTGATAAGTTTAAAGGTTTCAGTGTAGAAGTCTTAAGAATATCAAATTTTTTCAAGTGTGGTGAAAATCTGTAGCAGAAGAGAGAAATAACATCCCACTATGCATTACTACTATGGAGTGATATGGTAGAGCAGAGACTTTTTTTGGCTTGTGTTGTGTCCTGCATGTGTATCAGAATGAAGTATACCTGCCAGGATAATAAAAATAAATCACGTGAGTGAATATAATAATTTGGTATTTTATACAATTCCTTTATCTATGCAATCACATTTGCTAATCCAATTTGTGCCTTTACTGATCAAATCTTGTATGTAGTAATTCCTTCTTTACTAACCCAATCATCTCAATTTTTTTTACTTACATGAGCATTTCTGCACTTGTGACATAAAAAAAAAATTTCTATTTATATTTTCTCCATAATCATCTATCAGGGTGTCTATGAAGAATATAGAATGCCAGCATAAATCCATGTCTAAAAAGTAGATGGGAATTTCTATTCTCAGTGGCAATATGCAATAGCAATAGAAACATACAGAACCATAGAATACTTTGGGTTGGAAGGGACTTTAAAGGCCATCTAGTCCAACACTCCTGCAATGAGTAATCTTCAGTGGGTAATCTTGCTTAGAACCCCATTCAACCTTACTTGGAATGGTTCCAGGGATGGGACATCTACCACCTCCTCAGGCAATCTGTTCCAGTGTGTCACCACCTTCTCTGTATAAAAAGTCTTCCTTATATCTAATCTAAGTCTACCCTAAAACCATTACCCCTTGCCCTGTCTCACCAGGCTAAAATGTTTGTCCCCATCTTTCTTACAGGAGTTCTTGCATATTGGAAGGCTCCCCAGAGCCTTCTCCAGGCTTAGCAACTCCTGATTCTTTCAGTGTCTCCACAGGAGAAGTGTTTAAGCCCTCTAATCAGCCTTCTGGCCCACTGGACTTGCTCTAGAGGGTCCACATCTTTCCTGGGGTCTCACCAGAGAGGAATAGAGCAGAAAGAATCATCTGCCTTGTCACACTGGCCATGTGTCTTTTGATACAGCCCATTAGTCCTCAGTGGGCCAGCTTCTGCCAGCTTTAGGTAAGCAGAAAATCCTGGGCAAGACATCTCTTTCGAGTGATAGGAGGAGTAAGAACTCCTAAGAATTATTAGAGGTGAAAGATTCAATTGTTCAAACAGTCTAAAACACTGCAAGGCAACAGCCTCTTAAGTCCCCTGCTTTTTCCCTTTTTGTTTTGATTTGTAGGCTAGAAAATTCCTGGGACTCCTGTAGTGCTTGTGGTCA
>VWYI01024964.1:0-20571 GCA_013399455.1 Anthoscopus minutus
GAATCTTACGTCACACACTGCAACAGTATTCTTTTTCTAGTTTTTTTCCTTCAAGTTGAAGAGCGGGGAATTTGCTCATTTGTTCTCTTTTTTTCTTATTTTCCTCAAATGGAAAATGTCCTTCTATATCCAGATTGCTTCATAGTGTTGATACTTCACTGGAACTGTAATGAAATAATTTCTTCAGAATATTGGTATGGAAATTGTTAGGTGTTCCCAGTTAATGCCTGAAGTAACATCATTGCTTTGATTGGCCTGTATTCAAATGTAGTTTGACACTAAGCTCTGACAGAAGTTTTTTCTAATTTGCAGGAAGAACTTTTACAAGTCAGCACAGGAATTAAAGAATAGGAGCAGAGGGATGAATTGTGTGGTACACATTTCTAGCTCTGAGTTCTGTATTGCTCTTGAAAGGTTTTTGGATTTATACATCCACATGCTACTGTGACTTGTGCCTGGTGTGGTTGTGTGTGAAAGGTAGCAGTAATCACTGAGTGGGCTTTTGTTGCAAGCAGCCTCTAAACAGCTGATTCACACCCACCTGAAAATATTATGTATGAAGACATAGCCTGAGAGCATTAGTAAAGCTTTCATGAATAAATATTTATCATAAATACTTTTTTTCTCACCCAGAAGGATGTAGACTTGATGAGTTGTTCTTTGTGCTTCCATCTGTGCATTTTCATAGAATCATTTCCTGGAGTAACTTTTGAACCTATTGAAAACTTACCTAGATTTGAGAGGAAGCTTGTAGTCTAAATTTACTAAGCTTTTAAAAATTTAATGGAAACTCATGAGATGCAAGAGAGGGAAACCCCATGTACTGCCTTAAGGAAGGTAAGGGACGAAGCATGAATTCACCACCACAAGTAAGTAATCTTCTTACTAGATTTGCTAGTTCCTCACCATGCAGCAACAGGCTGCCACAACACATACATTGTACAGACACTGGGATCTGGAATGATACTTGCTACCTCTTTTTTTCCTAGCCAGTGGTGAAGGTAAGGGTAGAGTGGGGATGAGGACAAGGTAGGAGATATACAAGATGAGCTAGATTTGGGTTGGTAAAAGTGATTTGGTTGGGGAGCACAGGTCTTCGTGACACTTCTATGGGTGTTACAAAATCCATAACATGACAGGCTTTTTCTCCTCTCATAATGCCTTGTTCAGAATAAGCAGTCCACTTGCCATACATGTGCAACTTGTGAATTGCATGTCAGGTACATGTAAAACAAACTGTAGAGAAATGAGAGAGAAGTTATACTTTTAACAATTACAGTGTTAAAAACTTTAAGAAAATGCACTCATATAGGTTTTGGGGTTTTGTGGTCAGTGCAGATGTGACTGAAGTTATGGCTTCATACATAATATGGGTAAAAATAGCAGTTCTAAGTGACATACCTGTGATTGTACAGGCTGTACAAATCTGCAAGGGACTCCAAAAGCCTATGTGGTTGTCTGGCCCAGTTGTAAGTTCATGCTGCTAACTCTGTAGATACACTTAAAACTGAAGTAATGCAAGCACACCTGCTTGTGCTGTGAATGCATCTTCACTTCACTGTACAGCTGTCCTGCTGTGATAAACCGTGTCTTAGAAAAATTGTATTGCCCTCTCAGTCTGCAGAATATGATGGAAGTTGACTCTCAGGAAAATACTGTTGGGTTTTTTTTCCAAAACCAACACTGTTTTGTAAACATGGTGGTTTTGGAAGCTGTGCTACAGACAGTGTTTCTCACTTTAGATTGCAAAGTTTTTATGAGAACCATAATTGATTTGTCATCAATGGTTCTTAGTCCTGAGAATAAACATTTTTTTTGAGCTCTCACTAGTAATTATATATTAAAAAAAGGCATCAAAGCTTCCAGTCTGTTGAACTTGAATCAAGTTGCAGTACTCTTAAACTCTAAACTGCTGCTGACTTCTTTTTACAATGTGACTTCATATAACAAACACTATATTGTCCTACTATTTTTAAAATTAGATCGAAAAGATTGAAAGATCTTTTTAAGATTTTTACTCATATAGATCTAAAGTTATCTTCTTTAATTGTAGTTCTCAGTTATGGGCATCTGTCTTTCAAGAATTAGTAGAGAGCTAATGTGGTAAGCAAGGCTAACACTATTAGATACAACACGATTTGTTGCCTTATCTTCTTATGAACAAATGTGTGGGAGGATGAAAATGCTGAGATGATCTCTTGTTCTTCTCTTCTGCAAAATAAGTTGTTTATTTTAGATCTCAGGTACTAGGAAAAAATTAAGAGGGTTGTTGCTATGGCATAGTCATTGTGCTGATACCACTCTCCTTGTTTATGAAGGAAATAACATCTACTTATTAAACAAACTGACCCTGCTACCTCCAGTGTTTGCTGTTTTACCTGAATTGGTTTGAACTTACAGTACTTCCATTGCAGTTGATCTGATAATGAATCAGCTGTTCTTGTTGAGTATTGTCACTTTTCCCTATAAAGCAAGGCAAAGAGACCTCTATGATTGTTACAGAGGTAGTAAAGCATATCATTGACCCCTGTGTGAAAATCTGGGCTGTAAAAAATTTGATTACAGCTGACAGCCTACAAAATATGCTGTGCTGTGCAGCCTGTAGACTTTACTCAGTGGTATATACTACACAAGAAAGAGAAACAATCTTTGTTCTGTGCCATCATTTTGTCATTGTGTTATTATCTGAAAGTTCTGTATTTGAATACTTTCTTTCATGACTGAGGTGTCTTTTACCTATATTTTAATCCCATCTACTCTTACATCTCTCATGCTTGCTGTTAATTGCATTGATGGACACTGCATTTATTGGGGCAGTAGCTGGGAGAAGTAGAGGACCTTAGACTTGTTATTTTCTAAGTATTTTTTATCCAAAAAGGCTCAAAAGAAAAATTTCTTTAAAAAATATGAACTAGTGGAATTAACTGTATAATGCAGCTGATCTGTGTAGTACAAATTTATTACTAAATTATAATATTTAATTTCTATTTTACAGGAACAAAGTCTCAAATTTGAGAATGTGCATGACTGAGGTCTATAAATGTGTAATTTTTATTTAAATAAAGACCCTGTAGTGAATGATCCCAAAAAATGAGAAAAATTACAAATTGTGCTAATATCTTTCAGGGATAAAATTCCTCAGCCTATGTTTTTTCTTTCTCTTTTAATAATGTCCCAACGACTGCTCCTTGGTGCCAACTTTGATCTCAATTTCTGCAACAGGACACAAAGATGGCTTTGCCCAGTGGGGTTATGCAAATCAGCAGATGGCTGTGCAGGAGTATGATTTGTTATGTTTCCTAAGTAGATGAGTTTGCTTTTTTAAATACCCTGGCAGCAACAGATTTGTCAATATCTTGCATTATATTTTTGAAATGGCCTTTCAATTACTTTAATTGTGGTTTGTTTGATTTTTTTTTTCCCTCTCTCTCTCCCTCCTTTCTTCTCTCTATAGATTCTGGGACTTTTCCAAGCCTAATCCTTTGCTGGAAACAGTGGAGCATCATACTGAATTTGCATGTGGTCTCGATTTAAGTCTTCACAACTGTGGTCAGGTAAGAGCTGGGATGCATTTACTTTTCACTTGCCTGTCATGGCTGAGCTGCAGAACTCAGATCCTGAATAAGTCACCAGATTGCAGTATGCTTCTGGAAGTGAGTCTGGCTGAATGCTTATCAAATAAACCTCATTTCAGGTCCTTTTTTATTTATGAAGCAGTTCCTTGCATAGGGTAGGAGAGGAGGGCAGGACAGACAAGATTTAAAAATCAGATAACTGAAAGGCATGGTGAGCTCTGGGAAAATGAAGTATTTTGTTTCAGAAGGAAGAATAGTATAGAAGAGTCTAGAAGGCTAAGCTGAGATGCAGAGCTTTCTTCAGTCTACTTAAATTATCAAGTTAAATGTTGGTAGTGTCACACATGATACTGTTTAGAGGACTAGGAGGGGCTTAATCTGTGGCTGAAATTCAAAAGCCCTCAGCTATTAATGTGAATAAGTAGAAACTATTTTATCAGTAGTTTTATGGTTGTTTCTATTTTGTAAACAGAGGATTCTTTTTTTGGAGTAGGAAATATTTTTAGACAAAAAAACTGAAAAATGGAAGTTAATTTTTTACTTTAAAATGAGAAAGCCTTTAGTTTTTCACACAGAAGTTACTGTAAGCATATTAACTGTTCCTAATTCACAATTTAACATGCCAGAGATATAATTTGTATTTAGGTTCTTCTCAGATTCACAGTAAAATGATTTTATTTATCCCAGATAAAAATTGTAACATCTGCATTCACATTCTGTTTTGACAAAGCAAATTAAAACCATTGTAATTTCTACTGGTAAAAGGACACAGGAGAAAGTTTGGCAAAATACTTAGCTTACTACACATGGAACCATTCTAGCTAAATGGTGGCCTGATAGCTTGGGTTTTCTGCCTGGTTGGTTGTTCATTAAATTCTGTTGCTTCAGTGGTGCTGCAGTAACTGTACACAAGGCTGTGCTGTGAACCACATGGGGGAATTTGTAAGGCTGAAAAAATCGTTCAAGTTTCAGATTATTTTTCATCAGTGCAAGGCAAGAATACTTAAAGGCCAGTTACTGGGGATGGCAACTTCATCCTGAATGACTGCTGCACTGGGTCCAGAAGGAGCAGAAAGCATAGCATAGTGCATTTAGGGCTTCACAGTCCTACAGAAGTGAATGTGCTGAGCCCAGTTCAGTTTTCCATGAAGTTAGTGTGAATTTACATCTGATCTGAATGAAGATTTTTTTTTTCATTTTGTGTTGAGGATATGATTACTTTGACTATAAGCCCATTGCTTCATGGTAGATAATGAATTGAAAGATGAGTGCATATGCAATTTTGTGTTGAAAAAGGGAAAATGATGGTGTGCATATCCATCAGCACCAGGACATTTGTGCATTCAGGTATCTTTTTTTTCCACGCAGAAATTCTACAAGTCTGATGTTGGACTTAGTGCACCAAATGTATAATTCTGGGGTACATATCCATATTTACTGAATGCCAGTGTGCGTTCCAGACAGAAGTTTGGCATTTGCAGCAGCTTTGATATTCCTCTGTTTTTTTCCATTGAGTTAATATATTCTGAGAGTTGGATATCGCAGCAATGCAAATTGTGAGTTGTGTTTTTTGTAAGAAGTTTAAAAATATGTGATAAAATTTAACTCTCATTAAGTTAAAGAGTGAACACAGGGGAAACCTAACCCCTGTTTTTAAAGGAAGACCCATGAGACACCACCTTGAGTATACTTTGTTCGGCCCTGAGTAGGACATGGACCTATTGGAATGAGTCCAGAGAAAGGCCATGAAGATGATCAGAAGCATCTCTTGTACAAAGAAAGACAGGCTGAGAGAGTTGGGGTTGTTCAGCCTGGAAAAGACAAGGTGCTAGGGAGACCTTGTAGATGCCTTCCAGTACTTAAAGGGATCCTTCAAGAGAGCGGAGAGGAACTTTTTACAAGGACATGTAGTGATAGGACAAGGGGTAATGGCTTCAAACTGAGAGATCATTGGTAGGTATAAGGAAGAAATTCTTTACTGTGAGGGTGATTAGACACTGGAACAGGTTACCCAGAGTTGTGGATTGAAGTGTTCAAGGCCAAATAACTTTGTCCAGTGAAAAGGTGTCCTTGTGCATGTCAGGGGGATTTGAACTGGATGATCTTTAAGGTCCCTTCCAGCCCAAACCATTCAATGATTCTATGAATACCTGCTGAATAGTTGCTTCCAGTATGAGCCTCTCTGGCTTTTGCATCCATTCAGCAAAGATTATTTGCTTAAATTTTATGCTGCTATTCCCAATATGTAGGTTGTCTTTATGCCTGTTCTTTATCAATATGATGACGAACTCCATTATTTGTTTTCTTCATTTATTTGCATGATTTGTGATTTTCACTTTGTGCTTCATAAGGAGTTTCGACTTCCAATTTGAACTGCTCTCTCCTCCAGGGAGAAAGAGAAGGATCCAGGGAGAATGCAGGGTATTTTATTTATAATGGACAAGCTATTCATTTATACTCAGATTAAGTACCATTCTGGTCATTAACCTTTGCTTTCATTCTTAATGATATATTTTGTTGTCTAGACAGATTGTGTTTTCTTTGGCTTTGCACAATGAACTTTAGCATTTTTGAAGTGTTTTTTACATGTCAAGGAAAAAATTATCTGCGCTATTGAAAGTGTTCAGAATAGATATTGTGATTAAGTAGCTAGTAATCTAGGAATTACAAGATATTCCTGTGGAACTGATGAGCTTTGAACAGAACCCACAGGGAGAGAGTAGGCACATGCAGACAAGCTGGTTCTTGTGCCAGGGGAGGCAATATGTGGAAAAAAAATTGATCATAAGGAATGTGAAGAGACCCACTAGTATTGGCTAGATGAAACAGTAAACTCCTTTGTGCTTAATTAAATATTCTAGTATCTATTTTGGATTATCTGCCTCTATATAAAGCAAGTGTTTTTTGAAAGCTTTGAATTTTAAAAATCAGATCTTGTTTGGTTTGAGGGGCTTTTTCCTACCATAATGTTAGTGTCAGAACATAGAAGTTTGAGACAACAAACAAACTTTCAGGTGCATAGAAAAACGTGCATTTTGCACTGCAGAGCATTAACAGAAACAATCCTCATTATATACAGGGTATTTCTCTATTAAACTGCAAGTGCTGATGTGAGAGTTTGCCAAGCATGTTTTCCAGGAGAAAATACTCCCAACTCAAGCTTTCAGCCAAAGTAGCCTAGGCATACATGACAACAGTGACAAGACCCTAAGCACCAAAAATCTTAAATTTATAATGGTGTGTAATGTTTAGAAATGAGCAAATCTGTTTACCCTATCAGCAACATAAAGAGGATGCAGTTTTTAAAACCAGATAGTTCTTTCCAAAGTTTAGGGATGAGAAAAACAGCTAAAGTTTGCTTCCTTGTACACACGCTAGATAGGCATAGGATGTATGTAAGGATTAAAAAATGGTAGCCAGTTATAAACTATTCCTCGCTTGGGGCTGGTAATGCTGGACCATGCAGTGGAGTTGTGCTCTGTAGCTCACTGAGTTTCTTACTTCTCTCCTGATACTTACTTTGTTTGTATGTGATCTGTGAATGTTCTGATGAATAAAAATATACTCCATTAAGCCATCTCTTCCTGGAATTTTGCTGTGTTTACATTCATGTTTACATGCTGTAGCTAACTTCCTTTGGTATTACTTACGCAGCTTTATTTAAAAGCAGCCTTTTTCTTCTGTTGTAGGTTAAATACCATATGGGAGTGAATGAGTGAATAATGAATTTAAAATTAATTCATTTTAAATATCTTCAGGCAGTCCATTAATGACACAGATAGAAGTACAGATCCTATAAACATTCCCTTCTTATCTTGATTCTGAAACTATTTCCATAAGTATATCAAGAATATAGAATACACATGTATCATGAATTTCTTTAAATCATGGACAAAAAGATACCCAGCCCTTTTTGTTGCAGGAAAACAATTCTGCCTAATACAAATGTAAAAAAACCTGACACTCTGAATTTTGTCTGAAATTCTTTTTTAGCTACCCTTCGCATCTGTTCTGAACTCTGTAAAGAAGCCACTGGAAAATATAAATTACTGATTTCCATTGAGTCAAGCTTTCTGTTGTACTGCTGAGAACAGGATTAAGTATCTAATGGGAGCAGGAGAGGAATCTTTCAATTTCTCTATACTTCTGTGCTATGAACAATGACATCCCTAAACTGCAAGGATATGTAATTTTCAGTGGGAGTGATGGCAAGTGGTGTAGTGGCTTAGAGCACTTGGTATGAGAGAAGCACATTAGACATCTGTGGCATGCCAGAACAGGACCCCAAAATGTACAGTGCTGAAGTGCTCTCCTTGGAAATTAAAAATGTTCAGCTCCAAATGAGAATGAACCAAGTGTCAGTTCTCTAGTTCAAAATCATTTGTTATCTGAATGCATGCTGAAGTCTATGTTTTAGAATAACTTGTGAAACACAGATAGTGATTGCTTAGGATTTGATTCTACTGTAATTGTGTGTTTGGATCATAATTGCACTACCAAAAGGGCAGCTGTCTGTGTAAATAGCTGTTTCTGTCAACAAGTTTGGGAGGAAACTTGTTTTCTCTACCCTTCTGGCTGCACCTCCTTTTTCCCCCCTTTCCTCCTCCTCATCCCACCTGGTGGGGCTGGGGTGAGTGAACAGCAGTGTGGGACTCAGTTGCTGGTGGGGATTAAACCATGACACACAGAACAGCCTACATTATGGAGACAGTGATGGTACCAGTGTGGTACCCATAGCTCTTGTGCTCAGTGTTACACTGGTCTTGTGATTCGGCCTTCCTGAATTTCCACTCTCTTCCTCCTAAAGCTGTGGGGTGTCACCAGCATGTTCTGCCAAACCACGGTCTGCTCCTTCCTTGCACCTGGCCAGTGGTAGAGCTGAGAAGAGGTGCCTGCATTGGTCTGTTGATCCCATGAAACTGATGGTATCCTGCATCACCAAAATTTTAAAGCTTGTAATTTCTCACTAGCTGAAGGGAGGCTATAGCCAAATGATATACACTTGACCTACATGCCCTGAAGGTAACTTGAAATCTAGTTCTAAATTTGTCCAGATTTATTGGGAAATTTTTGATCACTGTCACATTTTGGTGTGCAGGTTTGTTCTACTCCTTGTTTCCTTTGTGCAGCTTTTGCAGTGTGCTGCATTAGCTGTGCCAACACAGGAAGCAGAAGGAACAGGAGGGGCTGCAGAAGTTGGCTTAACCAGTATGGCCAAATATAAATGCAGATTATGCCTTTAGTAAGCTGTTTGGCTATGTATTTTGCTGTTCATTTAAATTAATTGTGTATGCTCAAGAGGCCCAGAAATGTTGATTGTTCCATATAAAAGTGGAGTTACATCTTGTGGAAATGTACAGAAAAACAGACATTCTCTGCTTGCTTCTTTTGATAACTTGCTCTTATCTTTTACACTTAATTACTAAGGACCTGATAGCTTCCACCCAACTGTTGTGGCTGTCCCTCTGCTGTAATTGTAACACTGTCTGTATTTCATTTTAGTCTCTCCTTATGGTCCTTCTCTAGGATGCTACTACAGTTATGCAGTTTCTTTGATTATTGAGATAGAAAGAATCTATTCCCCTAATTTCAGAGTGGATTTTTTCCAGAAAATATAAAATTTCACCAGCTGCAAGTGTTAATCCAATCTGAACACCTTACTGAGTTGGAGGGGCTAAAAGGAAATATTTCATACTGGTGTTTACTGTATGTCTTTCCCAAACTGTGAAAATTAAACTTTCAGTGTGTAAGTCAAAGCTAGGCACTCACAAGTAATGGCCACTATTTGCCATTATCAGCAAAAGCCTCATGGTTTAGAAATGTTTCTGTCAGGCATCACAATTTTGTAACAGCTGCAAGTGTTTGGAGAGGAAGTTAAATTTTGATACTGAAGTAATGGGAAGGATGGGAGACAGTACTTTTTTAGTCAGTAAATCTGTTGCTTGTGTATTTTATTTGGTGCAATGGCTTACAAATACTTGCTTCTTCTGTGAGCCCCATCTTCTACTCAGTGATTCTGTTACTCTCCTGCATGACCAGTAAATGTTTGAGAAGTCCCAGTGAATTGCACTAGTGAAACTCTGTGGAAGACCGCGGGATTTTGCAGCTGTTACTGAAAATACTGTTTGGCTTATGATTGTGATTGTATCCCAAAAGGAAAGAACTGAACTGAACTGTGAGCTGAAGGATGAATTTGAAGGTTAGATAGGGTCATTAGAAAACAGTTTCACTGATGCAAATGGACTGCATTTGGGGTCACCAAGGTTAGTATCAGCACAGAAAGGCATTTTGCAGTTCCATTGTACCTTCTACAGAGCTTAAAATTACCAAATAAGCCAGTTCTTAGGAAATTCTTAAGCCAGTTCTTCTCAGGAAGACTGAGGTGAATGTCTTTCTCCTAAATTTTAGAGTACAGAGGAATTGCTACCAAGTCTCTGGAGATTTCAAGGATTTTTTTCTAACCTGCAACTCGCATCTCCATTTCCTTTACAACTTACTGATGGAAGCACATTTGGAAGACTTAGATTTAGGAATGTGTGGCATGACTTCCAAGTTATCTTCCCATTGCCCATGTCAGAGCAATAGAACAAATGATGAGACAGCTCTCAGCTTCTTAGATCAGTTCTTTGTGAGATATCTTTGCAATGTGAAATATGTGAAAAATAATACCTCTCAAGTCTTTTATCTCTTTTTTCCCTTGAGAAAGAAACAGATTTTTTAAACAGCATTTGGAGCAACTGTTTCTGATAACTCTAGTTTGAACCTAGATCTTTATAAGGAATTCTGCTCCAGGGTTTGTTTCATTTTGTCTTTACTGGAAGTAATTAATCAAAGTGTGTTTTGTCAAAAGTAAATTTAAAAAAAAATTGTGTTACTGCATATTGAAAATAAAAAGTTTTATTTGAATACTCCCATCACTTTCACTCTCATATAAAGGTTGGCATCATGCAGTGTCCTCTGGCAAGTGCAAACAGGTCCAGATTTTCTACAAGAAGATATTGAATGAATTTAAACTCATGTATGATCCATTATGCACTTGACCAATTAGTTTCAATGTTCACCTGTGAAAATAACTTAATGAGTAGCAAACTTAATAGCTTGCTTTATCTTCAATTAATCTCCATCCCACAAGCTTAGAGGATGTTCAGGATCCCTCAAAAATACATAATAATGATATAAATAGACCATTAAATTATGTTTGAGAAGACACAGAAGGTAAGAAACTAAAAGAGGAAGGGAAGCACAACTAATGGGAGTGAAGAACTGATTTTTTTTTCTGCAGACTCTTTTACAGAAAAAAAACCCGATGGGTCTCATTTGAAAATGGGATGGGGAGGAGCTGAGAAATGGGTCTCTCTCAGGCACATTTATGTATTATCCTGTGATTCATTAGGGGCACTCATGAAACTCAGTGGCACCAAGATAGTTCTGGAGATATTAATCTAGAGAGGGCTGTTCTTTGTTCTGATTAAACCCTTTCATAAAGGGTAATTTAACTCTTTTAAGTTTTTAGTTGTTCTTTTGAATATATTTAATCTTGATTAGAGCTTGCAGATTTATTGTGCCTTCAAGTACTGAATAAAAAAGTTTGTGGCTAACTTGGGAGTTTTTTCTTGTTCTCTTGCTTCTTCTGAACAGTAAAGAGGCAGAATGTCATGCAGGTAATTGCACTAGACTGAATGGATTGCCCTCGGGTGCTGGAAAAGGTCTAAGTCTATTGCAAGGCAAGATGATTGTGATGAATAGGAAACAGAGTGCCTGTCAAGGGAGTAAATCAGTTAGTGAGTCAATGGAAATGGTTCTGATAAATGAATGGATGTCAGTATTAAATCAGTTGGTAGAAAACATTGTTATACTCTGGGACAAGGATAAACATTTAAATAAAATACAGCATGGCTGTTTTAGTTGAGTTGAACTATGATTTTTTTAGTCAAGCAATTAGCTTTCTGGGATGATTGTGGGTTTTTGTTTGTTTGCTTGCTTTTTGGCTTTACTTGAAAAGAAATACAGTGATCCCCTTTTTTTGTACTTTTTTTTGTATCTTTGCTGACAGATAAATTGGCATGATATTTATTCTGCAGTAATAACAATATAGTTCCTTCAGGGTATATGCTGGTACTGCAACTTTGCTGCCGAAATAAAAGCCTTAAAGACAATTAATAAATGTCATTTTGTTAGACTGCCTTTGTTCCATGTAGCTTTAGTTACAATGAAAATCACCAGGCTGAGAATGCTTCTATTTGCGTTATTTCTTGATGTTTTACCAGTCAGTGTAATGGAGAATATTCTTGTTTTGCCATTAAGCTCTAGTTACTCTGCTTTTCCCTACAGTTCAATAGCTAAAAGTTGCTATAGTAAAACTGCATTCTGTAGTTACAAGAGTATTCATAAACTATAATAAAAGTTGTATGACAGAAAGTCAATATTTTAAGGATATTGCAATTTATACAGTTCTTTGCAACTGAAATAAACAGTCCTCTGCTCTGCTGGCATGTCAGTTTGAAAAAAAAAAAATCCAGAACCAAAAAAACATCTAAAAACTGAAATCAGTGAGATTTGTTTGAATCCCAAGAGTAAAATTTGTCCCCAAGACAGTAGACAGGTTTTACAGGACAAACTTCCATCCCTCCATGCTCCTAACAGCAAGGACTTCTATCAAGTGTGCAAATAAACTGTTAATCCATTTTCAGTTTTCATTTGTCTTCATCCTACCACAGGAGGATTTTCTTCACCTGTCATCTCATTGATCAAAATATAAACTCTAGGAACTTGCCCCTTTTTGTATGCTCTATTTATTTACTGTGGTGTGCTGGCTGAGCCTTCATCTCAATGAAATTTCTACCTCAGTTTTAATATGTAAAGCAAGTAACATTTAGTTTTATTTTTTTAAAAAAGAACACTTAAGTGCTTTGAAGTGTGTATTAAATTTGGTCATATGTCACATGAGAACTGACATTTCTAAATATTTGTAATGCACTTACATTCAGTATCCCACGTTCTCCTCTTCTGGGGAAATGCACACAACTGTCATAAGATCGCTGTGTAAGACAGATCACAAGATAAAAGGCAAAGTGCAAGGAGAGACATTTTGTAAACTGATGCAATTGCTGCATGAAGAAGTCCTTCTCCTAGCCTAGCATTCCCCTAGCATTCATCTTAGCCGTTTGTATTTGAGGCAGAGACAGTCTCTGAGCTACAGCAAAGGGGCACATGGCACTCTTCATCAATGGATGCTTACAGTTGCCCCCTTTCTCTGCCAGTCTTGGCTGTATTTTGGAGAAAGCATGGAGAAATGGAAATGCCATTTCATTTTTAAATGTTCTGCTGTGTCTCAGTTTCCCATAGATACCTGTTTGCTGTACTTCATACGTGTATTTTCATCAAGGTTTCTGGTATCAGTGTTCCACAGACTTGCTGCTGCACAGGAGAACTCGATTGACTGTTACTTACTGTAGCTTTTGTTTTCTGCTTGTTGGCTGGCTGTTTTCTCCTTTTATGTGGTATCATTAAGTCAATGAGTTACGCAACTTATCACAAGTGATCCTTTTCAAACTCTTATAATATCCACTGTTTATATTTAGCGTTGCTAGATTAAATGGTTCTATAACTATATTTGTTCAGAGGTGAATTTCAGTGATGGTAATTACATTGATAACAGGTGGGAATTCCCATGGGATTTTTTCCAAATGTTATTTTTGTTTCTTGTTTCTTTACAAGAATAGAAAGTATTGCCTGTAGAGCATTGATCCATAGCTGTGGAGAATAGTAAAAAACCTGCAGTTTATGTGATTTCCAGCTTTTACACAGCATTTAGTGGACAACTCAAATTTTCTTTTTGGTATGATTTGAGAGACTGCAATGCAGCAGAACATTATGCTACAGAAAGATCTATTATGTCGTATGAATAGACAGACATATTGTCAAGAGTTTTTTTGACCCATTTAGACGTATATGGAAAGCACTTCAAATAACTAAGTAGATCCAGCTAAGGAAGCAATAAAAATGAATAATAGTGCAGTATAGTAAACAAAAAATGGGCTAATTATACTCTGAAATCAAATACTGTAGTTGGATTTCCAAATTTTTAGTGTGCAGCTGTTCATTCTGGCTCTAGAAGAGAACAGGAATTGCAGTCTGCAGCAGAAGGAAGCTTGTTGTGCAGAGGATCCAATACTGTATCTTTTGTGATCCCAACTGGAAATGACATTGTAAAGATAATGCAATATGGTTTCAGCCAGACTGGCTGACTTTTATTTGTGGACCTCATAAACTTTTTCTCTTTATCTCTCCTATTTCTTCTTCTATTTTCCTTACTTCTTGTTTCCCACAATATTTTTTGAATATATATGGTAAATAATCTTCTTGAGTAATTGTCAGTGTGGTTAACCCTTTCGCTTTGTTAAGTGCATTTTCAATTAATTTTCAAACCTAAAGCATTCTGTAGTCTTTTTCCTTGTGACCTTGTTAATTACTAAAATCTTTAAACTCTATAGACTTAGGTTAACCTCCTGGTTTTCTGGTTTTAAGCTGAAGCCTTCATCTAGGATAGAGCTTGGGGTGTTGAATTCAGAAAAGTTTCAATTATACTCTAATCAGTCGCTGTGTTCATAAGATGCTTTTGCCACAAATGGCACCACTTCTTATCAGACTAGTGGGGGTCTAGGTAGTGCTTGAAGGAACACCCATGGCCTCCAAATCACAATGCTCAGCAAATACACATCTTTCTTCTCAGCAATAGACAGTGAGCTCATAACTTATCAAGCATGAAACTGAAATTCTGGAAACAGGAAGTTCTTCAGGAAACTTCCTGTATAATTCTGTTGAACTTTTTTAGTTTTCCATTCCTCAGCACTAGACATTAGGAAAATGTCTATAACAAATGACTGTATCGGCAAGTATAAGAAGGTTGTTCAGATCTGGTCATGAAATGTTTAGATATTATGGTAAAAGAATCCTAAGACTCTATAAAGAGAAGAAACATGGCAGGGTCTGGACTTTTGTGTGTCCTTCCTTAATATAAAGAGAAGAAACATGACAAGGTCTGGACTTTCATGTGTCTTTTCTTAACTTAATTTTCAGTTATATTATTTTGCCTATTTGGAACAATCAATTAAAACCCAAAGGTTTGCCTGCTTTCCTCATGGGGCATATGAAAAATAGGAGGTTGATAATTTTCATGTCTCTCAGTAAAGTTTAAAAAAAAAAAACAGTTTAGTTATTGTATAATTTTGAAGTATTTTAAGTGAGAATACCAACTGGAATTAAATCCATAATATGCATTAAGTTCCTTGTGATTTTTCTAAAAATTAAACTTGTGATTAATGGATTTTGTTTGCTTTGTAGGTGGTGGACTGTGCTTGGGATGAACTCGTCAAGATCTATACTCCATCGTGTCTGGCAGTTCCTGTTTAGAAGAGAAGATTATCTGACGTGCCAGGAACCTTTCTTACTTCCCCCACAACCAGACTTGTGCTAAAGTGTCAACAGTGTCACTAATCTGAGTGTCTCTTTATAAGTAAAACTGCTTGAATGGAGTGTTGTGCACTTGAGCATGTAGGGCTTGGTTTACTGTTCAGGTGGTACTTGAGCTAGCAAAATGTTCCGCAGCTGCTCAGTGGCTGAAGAGTGGTCATAGCAGATATCAGTGGTGTCTTCAGAGCTGAATAACCAACATGAGTTTGTGATCTTTCAGGCTAATGATGAGAGCAGAGACCTGAATCTTCTTGTTTCTTATAAAGATTGAAAGTAACTGGCAGTGTATTTTGAGATGTCACGTTAGAAGAGGAAGTAGAAGAAAAGAAAGGAAAACAAAGGCTCTTTACTGTAAAGTACTGTAATGTTAACTGAAGTTTGTATCACCCAGATGCATTTATGTTTTGCTGTGAGTCACACTGCATTATTTTCTTTTGCCATATGATGCATTTACTCTTGATCGACAGTAAATGTCATAGTTTATAGCCAGCTGATTGTTTGACCTTTTTGATTGCTGCTTCACAGATGGTAAAGAATATTTTCATGTATTTTTCCTTTAGGTCTCTTCGAGTAAAACAGTTGATGAAGTTATGTAGAAAGATACTATGATAATAGAGAAAATGGTTATGAAAAAATGAAATATATACAAAACTAATTGGATAACAATTCTCAAGATTTAGAGAAAGAGCAACCATCTCTTCTATTAGACTTGTCTTCTGTTTTCACTTAGAAAGTTTTTCCAAGAAATAGAAGAGGAATGTGGCCATAAATCCACTGTTTCTGGACCTCTGACAGCCTGGCCAAAGTGAGAACTAATGTCCAGACCAGTTGACCTATATACATGCAGATTAATTGCTTGATATAAGCATAGCAGATAGATCCAGCATGGCCAAACTACTTGCAGTGACTACAGTATGCACAACATGTTCTAGACATGTTGAATACTTTGCATTCCCAGTTTGACCCCTCAGCCCACATGCTGATACTTCCGTCTAAGTTTTCTGGGGCAAGTAGAGATCTTCAGATGTTATATTTCTCTAAACACCTCTGAATAGTGTTTTAGGATAAAACCGTGATAGTACTGCAGCACTCACTGATATATGTTAGCCTTCTCTCTTGGTCTTCTGCTAGCCATTTTTGTACCTTTTTAAAACTGTTTGCTTTCTGCTGTTAGCCCATCTCAGATACCACTACCATCAAAAGACTTAGCAGGTTGGGTCTTTGCAGATCTCTGGTCAGGTTTTCATTGTGTGCTGTTAATAAATGGTCTACCCTTCTGGGTTGCAGCACTCATAGATCAGCCAATAGCAGACATTGCCAGATCTGCAGGACACTTTGAAGCAATGAAGGAAAGAATTCAACTGAGCTAAGACCTCCAAGTTGCAAGGAAAGAATGATTGCTCTATCTTGGAGAAAGAGCCAGGGAACTAACAGCCACAGGGAGACATGCATATATTGATGATATATAGGACTGGACAGGAAGAAACTTTATTCTATAACATGATAATTTGGATCCCAATTGGATCTTGTAGTTTTCTTGGTCAAATGCAAACTGCCCCCAGACTGACATCTTTTTGAGCTGAATTAATAGCAAAAAATAGATTTTATCTTTTTTTTATGACAGTGTGCTGTACCAAATCCCAAATGTTTACTGCACTTTAATTCTGTGTGCTGAGGAATAATGCAAAATAAAGCTGTGCTGCATGCAGCTTTCAGCAGTACCATGGGCCATAAAATCTAATTTTAGGCATTAAAATTGATTATTTCAACCTCAATAGTTCCTCCACTCTTCTGTTTCATCTCCCTTTTCTGCTTTGATTACAAGTTGCTTGTCTGAGTGGAACATTTTGGTGGCAGGTGTGTATTTTATATGCATGTTTCTGGGGGGACGGAGAGAGTGGGTTATTCCCATATCAATGGGAAGGGAAAATTTAGAAAAGCTAGTGCGGGGGGAAAAATTAGGAATTCTGAAAATGCACACTCAGCACATAGATTAAATCTTTCCTTAACTGCCTTCTCTCCCCTCATGTCCTGGCTAACTTCAGTGCTGAGGGTTGCTGTATCCAGATTAATTGTCTTGAAAGATGAGCACATCCAGAAGATGCACATAGTAAATAAAAACTGTGGCCTTTAATCTTCCTGTGTGATCTTTGAATGATGAGAATGTGCTGTAACATTTCTGCACTGTTAACAGAAAAAACAATTTGGCAATAGTTGCTGATTCTTAATTCTCAGGGAATATTTGCTATAATTGTTTTGAAGAAATACTTCTTATTTTATGACCAAAATACCAGCTTCCAATCCTTTTTTTTTGTTTACTGAAACAGTTAACAATAACAATCTAAAAGATGTAATGTGTTCTATTTTCAAACTTGCTCCTGTGAAAGATTTTGTTTTATTTAAATCTGGGTTTCTCTTTGGGTCAAGAAACATACTGGTTAATCAAGTTCTAAAGATGTGGATTTGTTGTTCTATAATGCTATTAAAATAATTGCAGACAGTATCTTTGGCTATACTCTTGTGTTCACTTCCCCAATTAAGAAATGCTGTTCAAACAGTAAATTCAGTGAAAGATACTGAGAGTATCTTCTAGGAAGATTATCATAATAATGGTTTATTTCATGTATGAATATTGGGTGATAGTCACATTTTTCCCATGTACTGGTAGAGACCATACTATGCAACTTTTCCTAGCAATGCATCCCATCAGATCTTCATTTTCATAAAGGAAAGCTATTTGAAATTATTCTTTGTGTCTGCTTGTGCAGAGTATGTGTCAGTGATGAAGTGATCTCTTTCTTCTAGCCAAGTACAGTGCTGGCCTCAAATTTTGCTGCATAAGCAGAGTGTACTGTGCCTTTCAGCAGAACTGCTCAGCTGTGCTCAGGGTCATGGGATGGGGAGTGGGTGCAACTCTACACAATTCTTCCCTGATAGACCTCATGGTGGCATTAGACTCTAATTAAAGCAAATTTTCCATTAAACATTTTATACAGATCTTTACCATTTTGATCCAGTAAGCCAACATAAAAAATCTATGCCCTTAGGAAGACACCGATTTGCTGCAGTTGTATTCTGCTCGCCTGTGTCATTGTAGCTAGGTGAAATGCAGAAGTGAGCATAATTTCCTTTAAAGGGTGAGAGTTAAGGTAGTTAATCTTCTCATTAGGATAAGGAACCACAGAGCCATTCACTGCCCCACTGCCAGGCGAAAACTCTTAACAGAGTCAACGTATGAACTGAGCAGCCACTGTTCTCCCTGAACACAGGAACAGCCAGTGTGGGGGAAGTACCTTCACTGAAGTGTCACCTGTGGTGATGTCTCCCTGTTGCTTTATTCAATTCTTCCCCAGTGAAGAGCAGAACACTTTGTGTGACTGTGAAGTGGTGGAGAGGCAGCGGGAGACTAGTACTGAACCTGGCCTCAATCCATGTTGAAAAAGGGGTGGCTTGGCCATGAACAGCAGCTTCCTCCTAGTACTGAACCTGGCCTCAATCCATGTTGAAAAAGGGGTGGCTTGGCCATGGACAGCAGCTTCCTCTCCCTTTCCTGTCTACAGAACACAATTAGGAGTACTGTGAGAAATGCTGCAAGAGAAGCTGCCCTTACAGCATAGGTGAGTTCTAAAAGATACGTTTTGGTACTCAAACACTTGACTTTCCAAACTGAGTATTGGTGCAGCCTCTCCTTGAGCTCTCCATTCAGTTCTGGGCTCCACAACTTCAGGAGGATGTGAAGGTCCTTGAAAGCATCCAGAAGCATACCTCAAAGCTGGTGAAAGGGTGGAAGGAGAGGCTGAGGGCTCTGGGCTTGTCTAGTTCAAAACAAAGGAGGCTGAAACATCATCACTTTCTGATGCTTCCCAAGGAGGGCAAGTGGATAAGGAAGTGCTGATCTCTTCCGCTTGGAATTCAAGTAGTAAGATGCATAGGAATGGTTCAAAGATGCACCACAGGAGGTTTAGACTGGGCATTTGGAAGCATTTCTTTACTAAGCAGGCATTCAAACATAGGAACAAGCTTCCTAGAGAGGTAGTTGATGTCCCAAACTCATCAGTGTTTAAGAGGCACTTGGAGAATACCATTAAAAACATAATTTAATTTCTGGTCAGCACTGAATTGGTCAGGCAGTTGAACTAGGATGATCATTCTATATTCCTTACAAGTGAAAGAGTCTTAAAATTTTTGTTTCTGATACATTTATTTTTCTGTTTCAGTCAAGGAAATATTTAGCCCCCAAAGCAGTTTTGCAGCCTGATACTTGGCAATGTCAGGGATTCACTTCTCTAGTGATAATTTCACTGGTGAAGTGACAAAATTGTTTCCGCCAGAGGATACACTCAGGCATAGTCCAAATTACAACAATATGTCCAGAAAGCACAGTCCAATTTTTTTCCATCTGCACTTACTTGGCAGAAGGAGGTTTTTTTCTCCTATGTGCAAACACTGTCGAGGTCATCCACACTTTCCTTTAAATTGTTGCATGTGGGCTTGGGGTGAGTCCAAATAGAGGCTGATTTAAATGTGTTGGCACATTTCTCCAGTGGGTTCTGAAACCAGACGTGGTCTCCAGTACCACTGGTTTCTTTTCCTGCATTACCACTTTTCATCTTCAGACACTCATTCTTAATGCATACCTCTTTTCATTTTATAAACCTTGCCTGTCCTGATGAGAGAAATTGATGGATGATGTTAAAAGAAGGCTCAGGATTAAAAGGCAGCTCTGAATAAAAGTATAGTTTTTCCTTCCCTTATGTTGCCTGACACTGCAGGAGACTGGCAGAAAGGACTGGCTGCCCGCGAGAACTGCTTTTGCTTTGCCTTTTCCTTCGGGTCGATATGGTTAGTGCCATCTCCTGTTAAAACTTTCATCTGGAAAGTCAAGAGAAGCTATCAGCTTATTTAAGCTTTACCAGGTAACATCAATTTTGAAAGCTGCGTGGCTACCAGTTTTTGGTGACTTCTCAAGGCAATTCCCTCTGCTAGAACCCGGTTCTCCCTGCTTTCCTTAGCAGCGGTTCCCGTCTCTTTGCCGTTCGCAGCCCGAGAAGGCGCTCCCTCGGATAAGCCGAGGAAGCAGGAGGGCAGTGGGAGGGATGCTGCCGGCAGGCTCGATCGATGCTTTTTCCTGGGAGGCCGTATACTTTTGGGGAGTAGGAGAAGCGTTCCCTCTTTGGTAACGCGCGGACCTGCGCTGATCTCCCCGCTCTGGGAGACGTGGAGTTTCCCAGAGCTTTTCCACCTTATTTTCGGACCAGTGGTACTCGGCTGCGGGTGCTCGGCGGCTTTTCCCCGCGCGAAAAGCACCTCGGTGCCCGCTCCCGCTGCCCGTCCTCCTGCACCCGAGCGGGATCGGGAGGGCTTGCGGACAGCGGAGAGCTTCCTGACCCCACTGAGCCGGGCGTGCTCCGGGAGACACCGCGGGGCGAACCTGGAAACAGGGGGGCGGCAGGATGGGGGACTCCGACAGTGGCGACGCAGACACTCTGGGGATGGTGTGGGGACACACCGGGGGCGGGGAGGG
>VWYI01024964.1:20750-39125 GCA_013399455.1 Anthoscopus minutus
GCGGGGGCTGGCGGCGCTGCCGCCCTTCGGGCCCCGCCTGGCGCGCCCCTTCGCCGCCGTGGCCGCCCTGGCCACCCTGCAGTCCACCCTTACCCTCTGGTCGCTGCGCGGTCTCAGCCTCCCCATGTACGTCGTCTTCAAGCGCTGCCTGCCCCTCGTCACCCTGGTCACCGGAGCCCTGGTGCTCCGCGACGGCATGCCCTCGCCCGGCGTCCTCGTCGCGGTCCTCATCACCACCTGCGGGGCCGCGCTGGCCGGTGAGCGCGACCGCGACCGCGTCCGCACCGAGGGGACGAGGCGGATCGGGACGGGACGGGACGGAACGGGCAGCCGCAGCGGTAGCCGCTCCATCTGGGCTTTGGGCGCGGGACCAGGAGGGCAACGCCAGCCCGGGGAGAAAGACGCGAGGATACGGCGGACGTGCAGTCCTGGGGGCCGGGTGCGGCTCCACGGAGGCAGATGCAGACTCACAGGCTGGCAGGTGCAGCCCTGCAGATGTGGGTGCAGCCCTGCAGGGGTGGATGCAGCCCCACTCTGATCGGTACATTCTTGTAGGGCTCGGTACAACCTTTTGGAGATAGGTGCATCCTTATGGGGGTCGGTGGAAACCTGTGGGACTAGGTGCAACCTTATTGCAACCCTACTAGGGAAGGTGCAACCTTATGGAGGGAAGTGCATTCTTGTGGCAGGTGGGTGCATCTACAGGGGTGGATTTAATGTTCTGGGAGCAGCTGCAAGCCCATGGGACATTTGCAGCCCTGCTAGGGCAAGTGCGATCTTATAAGGGCAGATGCAAGCTTACGGGTCAGCTACAGCCCTCTGGGGTCAGGAGGACCCAGCCGAGGTTTCTAGCCGAGGTGTAGGTGCGGTGGGAGGCAAAGCTGGCTCTTTGTGGCCCTACTGCACTCCTGGGCTCAGGGCTGTCTCAGACAACAGAGCACATGTACAGTGTATAATTTAATCTGCAAAGAGGCTGACAGGGGGCTCGGGAGGGAGGCTGTTGCTTCAAGGATCCCACAGAGCTCCTTTGCTAGAGGGTGAAGAGTGGCCAGTGGATTGGAGGGCAGGCAGCCTGGCCAGCCAGAGCTGGCATGTGTTTGTGCTGGCAAGAGGATGCTCAGGGTTGCTCTGTGTATGTATATGGTTTCAGCTACAAATTTTCTACAGTGTCTTTACAAAAGGGAGAAGACAATCTGATTTTGGCTGTAGGATTTAGACAGGTTATGAAAAACACTCAATATGTTTGCAGCCTGAAAAATGGATAAGAGATTCGCTGGGAGGGAAGACTTGGGACAAGCATGACAAATCCTAGGGGTTATGGAAAGTGCAATGAAGCCTATTTCCTAAATATCCCTCTAGTCAAAAACAGAGCTCTCTTTCTGTCTCATGTGCAACACCTATGCTTATTCTTCTCTGTGACTTTTGTGACAGGAGCTGGTGACCTGACTGGGGATGCAATGGGCTATGTGACAGGCGTGCTGGCCGTGCTGATACACGCTGCCTACCTGGTGCTCATTCAGAAAACCAGTGTAGATAGTGAATATGGACCCCTGACAGCTCAGTATGCCATCGCTGTTTCGGCCACCCCTTTCCTCATCATCTGCTCCTTTGCCAGCATGGATTCCATCAATGTCTGGTCCTTCCCAGGGTGGAAGGACCCTGCCATGGTATGCATCTTTATTGCTTGTGTCCTGATTAGCTGTGCCATGAACTTTACCACCCTTCACTGCACTTACATTAACTCAGCTGTGACCACCAGCTTTGTTGGGGTGGTGAAGAGCATAGCCACCATCACGGTAGGCATGGTGGCATTCAATGATGTGGAGCCCACAAAGCTATTTATAGCTGGTGTTGTGGTCAACACCTTGGGGTCTGTCATTTACTGTGTGGCCAAGTACATTGAGACCAGACGCCGGAGCAACTATGACGACCTGGAGAAAGAAGCTAGAGAAGAGGAGGGGAAAAGGCAGGCTGGAGATCAAGCTCTGTTTGCCATGGAGACAATTTCCCAGGGGAAGGGGGCTGAGGAAGCAGCAGTGGAAGGATCATCCACAGGGCAAAGACAGAGTGGAGAGGAAGAAAAGGATGTCACTGAGAAATCAGCCAAGGCACTCGCGGTTCAGGGAAAATCCAGCATCACACAAGAAGTGAACAGAAGCTCACTGAAAGAAGCCTATCTTGGAGTATGGAGGTTGGTGAGGGGTGCTAATTATACAAAGAAGGATTATTTGATAGAGAATGAAGAGCTACCAAACCCTTAAAAAGCAGATTTGAAAACCTATTGCTTGAGGACAGACACCAGGTTTTCTGTACAGGGGGAAGGCAGAGCATACATTTCCACATCAAAGCTTACAAATCCAAATCATTCAGGATGACTTTACCTCATTGTCAAAAAGCAAAAGGTCATAGTTTGCTCATGCTTTGGGCTTGCTTTCAACTGCTTTCAGTATGTCACTTTACACCCACCTCAGCTAAGGTGCTGACACTGCTGCAGACACAGAGAGAACTGGGTAATGGGAAGTCATGGGGTGCTTGCCCAGCAGCCAGGAATATGAGGGACATCAGTGCCATTGAGATACTTGGCAGTGACACAGCAGTGGCCTATACCTTAGATTGTGTTTGGACCCTAGTGATTTTAACACATTTGGAGGCTCTATCAATGTGCTTCTGTATCTGTACCCATCCAATTATAGGTACTCTGCATAACTAATTCCTACAATATAAACTCTTGTTAACTGTACTTTTTTGTGCTCCTATGCATCAATACAATTGCAACAGAGCTAGAGGTTGTGCCACTTCATTTATATTAGTGTAAAGTCACTCTCATACCTGATGAATTGAAGTCCTCCAGGCTGAGCCTTGGACCTGGTTTGCACTGGGTGCTTTGTGTCTTCAGCAGAAATGCTTTAGTCTTGTGGTGATGTACATGAAAGCAGAACCAGGTCTCAGCTTCTAAGAAGCTTTGATTGGCAAAAGAAGGATGTTTATCTGTGAGCTTTAACTACGCGTAGCATTTGGAATATTAGCTTGACTCAAATTGAAGAGTTTGGGAATGTTGGTATGTATTGATTGGATTTGGGAGGGCTATAAAAATGTAGGGAGAAAGTGTGTGCCTTGTGTTATCCCTCCTTGTACCTTGAAGTCAGATGAATCAGAGCCTGGACTGGAACCCAAGTGTCTTCTCCATACATTCTCTCTTTAAGCAGAGGCTGAGAGCAGAGCTGGGGATACCAGCTCTGAAGTTCCCAGGGGTGCTTTTGCAGGACAGTTCTGCTGCATCCTGGCCACGTGCTGGTGCGTCGCTTTGTGTGTATCTGCCCTTGCAGTCCTATGTGCCCATAGTCCACAGTGCTATGCTGTGCATTGGAACAAAAGGCAGGCAGCCGGAGCTGCCCAGTGCTCCAGCAGATCCCATGGCTGAGTGCCTGGGGAGTGGGATGCTCGGTGTGTTTGGCATGAGGACATCCATGGCTTTGGTAGAAGCAGCTCCCCAATGCCCAGACTGTCCCTGTCCCCATGGGCTGTGAGGGGCAAAGCTGCCTCTCCCCTTGGATGCTCAAGTGCTCATGTGGGAAGCAGGAAGCAAGCACTCCAGCAAGGCCTCTGCTGAATATGCTAGTATTTTGTCCCACATCTATTTAACTGGAAAGACCATGGAAACAAATGTTGAGTGTTTCTTCTTCATAAGATATCCTTTTGGTAGGTGGAATACTTGGGTGGAGCCTTTGCTCAGATTAGACAGAGAAAAGGTTTGACTGTGAGTATTTCTTACCCCAAAAGGGTGCTGTAGCCATTGGACCCACTCTGACAACAGACTGAAACAAGCTGTAATCATTTTCTGAAGAAATGAACCAAGTTGTTTGTTGTTGCTGTTTTTAATATTGTTATTGTTGTTATTAATAATTATTTATTATTATCAATTAAGCCACTGAACTGAAAATCAATTATTCCCACAGCTCTAATTAACCAGTGCCTAGCCCAGTGCTCTCTCCAGCCGAGCAGGCAGCATTAGCCTCACAGCGTGTTCAGTCTGAAGTGAGCAATTTGCCCAGCAGGGAATATTTGCAAAACTGCTCTCTGGGGGAGCTTTAGGTTCTTGTCAATAAATGCAGGCAGAAACATCAGGTGCTATGGCTGTGTGTTTTCGGAATGATTGCAGAAGTTGGCTGACCTGGCATCACCCATGAATTTTGAAAGAGATGGCTAAAAGGACATTTATGCTAAAAGCCTGTAGCTGCTGAAGTGGGGACAGGGCACAGAGCTCTGTACATCACGTGTTATGTATAGCTTGTGTTTAAGAGGTACTGGCTGTATGCCAAAATACGTTTACCTTCTGTTCAAGCTCCATATGGGATCTTTTCAATAAACGTACTATTTATTGTTTCTAGGCTAATATAATAGGGCTTTTGTTAGTTTTTCAAATGCATCCTAGGCTAAAGAAGTTTGTGCCTATGACTTATAGCTGCTGTATTATGGAACTCATTGCGATATTGAACTGCATTGTAATCATACAGATGGCTGGAGAGAAACCCACAATTCTGGTCTGTCCTCACTGTGCTCAGTGTTTTCTGTCCACAAAAAATGTGGATCTTCTTACCACCCGGATGCCAATCCTACATCCCATAGTGCACACACCGTGTTGACACGTGCTGTAGGAAGCTCTCCCACTGGACTCTTGTTTTGGACTTTTTCCTGGAGGCGGTTAAATGTTTTGCCACTTATTGTTGTTAAATTATTAGTAGAAATCTGTGGAATTTCAAACAGTTTTGACTATTAAAAAAAGCTGCTGTTACAATGTTGTACATTTGCATGTATAGTCAAAATGTGATTATATTGTGTTCTGTTTTTACCTGTAAATTCCCTGAATGAAAATGGGAATTTGGCAAATGCAATCCAGTTTTTCAGTAACAGACACTGTTGCACAATAAAATAAAAATACTGCCTCGTGCTGAGGTATTTTAATAGCATCAGCGGAAGACTGCAGAACAAGATGTGGGAATAAAATGCACTGCTTTCCAAAAGCCTTCTGGTTTTCTTATTGTTGCTACTCCAGGGTGCTCATTTTTTGCTTCATTTATAGTTATTCTTGTGCCTTTATACGATCCAAGTTTCCTCAACATGTGACCACACACTATAAATACTGTCATGGGCAGAGGGACTAAGGACAGACAATGGAACACAGGATTCTGAAGTGCTGGGACCTCGATACAGCTCAAAATTTCTGTGGTTCTTAGCGGTGATTTTTTGGTTATGTTTTTAAGATAATTTAATGTTACTGGGGTAACTGTTATAACTAGAATTAATAAAAGTAAGATGATGCCCATTATTAATAGTTCTATCATAAAATGACTGCATTATCAAAGGATGTAATATTAATTTTATTTTACAATGTTAAGTATTTGTACTACCATCTATGTCACATGGCAGCGCTAGGAGATGACTTAAGCATTAATTTTTACCTGTTTGCTTTGGATGAAAGGTACATAATACGCCCCTGGCTGACACTGGGTTGTGCTAGACTGGGCTGTGGTCGGTGGTTATTGCCTAATTCATCTTAGAACTCCACATAAATGTGCCTGCAGGTTGATTTAGAGGAGAAAACCATCCGTGTTGTCAGATAATAAATGAACCTGATGCACAATGACAGCTTTGAGAATAAACAGGAATTTCAGTATCAACACATCCTTGAGTAACACCTGCTGTAGCACTCTTAGACCTGCACGTACACACACATGCACACACACAAATACATGTACAACAGGACAACAGAAGCCAGACTGGCTATCTTTTTGAAAATGCTTTCTTCTTTCTAAGAAATTAAAGAGAGGACAGTTTATTTTGAGGCAGGTACAGTTAAAATTTCTAAGGATAAATTAAAAATTTGCATACATCACTAATCTTGTATTTGCCATTACTTCCACAGGGAAAATATGCAGCAACCTACAAAGAACCATCTGAGAACGAAAGAAATTTTATAGTTCACTAACCAACAATCCAGACCCCTGCATACATCTAGGGATAGTTTATTGCCAGTGTTTAACAGACTCTTGTAATTCTGTTTGCTGCAAAAATGCTTGTTTGCTGTACAGGCTTTAGTAGGCAAAAAGGTATAAAACCTTCAGCTGTGGTCTCTAGCATCTGAGCATTTTTCTGCTTTTCATGGTAAAGGGTTAACATCCAACCCTCTCTGTCTGTGTCCTGCATAATTTCACGTATTGCTCTGAGGTTTCTTCTCTGTTTTTCTAACAGGAGTCTCTAAGTGCAGTGGAGGGAATCAACTCTGCTCTCAATTAGCTGCCGTATTCATGCTTCAGTTGCTTGTTGAAGGTCGTCAGGAGGATTTTCACTTCAACCCCATTCCTGTCAGGAATTGATGAGTGTGCACATACCCTTTTTTCTCATCCTTTGTTGCTGCTGTGTCTCCCAAATCTTTTTCCCAGTGTCCATCCTAAAAATCTCTGCAAGTGATGGAGGACTTGCCACAGAGGCTTCTGCTACTTTTATTTTTTTTCCAGAAAGTCAGGGAAAGGATGGACCAGCAGGATCTTGTGTGTCCAGATTGCTTCTTTCTACCTTTGTGCATGCTTTTGCCCACCAGCTCCCCGCATCCCAGATCCCTATATAGCTCAGCCCTGGCTGTGTCCCAGCTCCTCGTGGAGCTGTGCCCGGGCTGTGTCCCAGTGTCCTGTGGAGCTGTGCTGTGCACGGGACAGGTGCCGGAGTGAGAACCTCACTGCCAGCCAGCCAGCCCTGAAACCCGGCTGTGTCTGCCCCTGTGCAGATTTAGCACACGCACACAGAACCAGGAGATCTCTTCATAGTACCAACACTTTTAGTAATAAGGTTAGAAACCTGCTGTTGAGCCAGGCTCAGGTTTTTTTATAGGTTGAGACTTAAGAAAGCCAATCACACTGCAGTGCTGGACATTGTGTTTGAATAGAAGAGAGGCAGCCTGGGATGAAAACCCAGGTAGAGAGCATGAAAGCAATACTCAAAGAGGTACACGGGATGGGATAAAGATGGGCAGGGAAAATATGTAAGCTACAAATTAGGATGGATGTGATAATTTTCAGAAAAGAAAAATGTTCTTGCATGAAAAAAAAGGTGACAGCATTGCAAACAAATGGCCAAAGAGAGAGGTGAATCTGCATTGAATGCACTTGAATTTGAGCTCTGGAAGAGCAGTGCATATGAAGGAGAGAGGCAGAGAGAATGAGCTGGCTGGAGGAAAGATGGCTGGATCTATTCTTTGTTATCTTTTTTTTACTGGACAGTTGTAAGAAATTTTGCTCTGGGCACATGAATCTTGTTAATAAATTTGTCTTTTATCAAGTAAAAGCAATGTCAGCTCTGTTCTCAAAATTACAGTATTTTTTTTATTAAGAATTATTCGTTTTGTTCCTGACAAAAAGAAGATCCCAACAATTATTTAACAGAATTCAGAATTTCTCTGATAAAGAGCAATAACTTCTAAAGTCACAGACCATTTCGTACCTGACATGAGGGTCAAATGAGAGAGAATAATGAGTAGGGACTGGCCATAATACTAAACCAGTCAGATTTACTGGCTGCTGTAAATAATGATCAGTATCATCAGTAGATAAAAACAGCTAAAGGCTGGTTTTGTATCTCCTCAAGACTTGAATTGTCTTAATTCTGTTAAGTGCATTTTTTGTCTTCAGAGTATCTCTGCAAACTTGTCCTTATAGTTAGTCTAATTTCAAACCATGTACACCTGGTTAAAAGGTAGAATATGGATTTTCCCTTCTGTTTCTCAAACCACAAGCTAACCTGGGATCTGAAGGGCAGAGAGGTTCCCTTGGTCAATGCATCTTCTTGAGTGACTGAACATTCAGGAGGACAGATAAAATGTCCAACAACATATGTTATTACAAACATACTAATATATTACTAACATATCAGTTAAATATTTCCTTACCACAATTTTACAGGAAAAAATTATGTTTCCTTAAGCATAGGAGTCTGGTTCTTCATTGAATATCAGAAGGCTGATGCACACAAAACACACCACAACTGAGTGCACAGCTACACAGTTTTGGTCCTGGGATTTACAGTATTTTGCAAAAGAAAAGAGACTGGGGAACCTTTTCCTGGTGCCGTGGAATAAATTGCTTGACTTGGAGAAGTTGGGATGCAGGTCCCTGTGAAGAGCTTCTCTTCAAAGATGGATCACTGTCAAGCCAGCAGCACATTTCCAGGATTCCTGAGACAGGTTTGGACTTCCAAAATTTCTTTTTTTGTTTTACTTTCTTTTTTTTTAATTAATTGACGTTATGAATGAGCAGAATCATCCATAGTATCTGGTCATGTCCAGGGGTATCTTCTGAGTGCTGAACTCTCCTTGATCACCTTGCAGTGGCTTGATAAAAATCAGTACAATTTGATTCATGCTGCATCCAGCTCTGCCATCCAACAGAAGCAGCACACTTTATTTTTCTGTCTGGGGAATCTACTTAAAAGTGATTAACTATACTTGTATACTCATAAAGGTATTTTATAGCTGCTTCAAATATTCAATGCCACAGTTCAGTAAAGAAGCTAAGCAATAGCTAACTGATGTAGAAGATGAAAATGGTAGCTAGTGCTGCCTTTTCAATGGAAGATTTTGCAGAAGGAGTTTGAGTTTTTTGCTACCCAAGTTTTAGGCTTTCCCCATCTTTATCTACTTCAGTGCCTTTCCTCAAAATCTGAAAATTTTGGTATTGACAGGGCTGTAGTGTTGATCTGAAGCCATTCTTTTCTTTCTTAAAACTTCACCTCTGCCTGTGTCCCTGTCGCTGGTCAGGTAGGGTACAACACCCAGAGTCCTGTGCCTGGCAGATACCAGCAGCCAGCAGAAAAAAAACATCAGGTGCCACTTTCAGAGTCAAAAACAAGGACATGTTGTTCTGTACTTTTCATTACAGATTCATGCAGATTCACACTCATCACAAAAAGCACAGTGGATAAGACCTTTACAGCCAAGAAGGCTTTACTGCAACTCTGCATTTAAAGTATGGTGTGAAAACAGAGATTATTTTTTAGCGGGGCTCCTCTGTGTTTTGTACAGATCTGACGTGTTGGCAGATAAATTGGCAAACTTTGGAGACTCGGGCTGCGATGTGAACGCAGATTCCTAGGTGGCAATGTAGAGCAGTCACCATGACCCTTCTCAGTTGCCATCAGGAACACTCTCATTCGTTGCACTAAAACATTTATGCATTTCGTGCCTGAATGAAAGCATTTTGCTACATTAGGTGTAATAGACTCCTTCTATCATTAATTTTTTCAGTGTGTATTAGAACTTGTTTTAGTTGTCAGTGTGTATTAGCATTTGTCTACATATTTTAATTAAGTTGTCTGTTCAGAAGATCATGAAACCATTTCTGCAATACAGAAAATACAAGGTCATCTGAGAGAGAACATCGACTCCTTCCCAAAAATATTTCCTAAGCAAAGAAAACCAAGGAATTGCAAAAGTTGCAGAAATCTAAACTGAGCCCTGGTTAGAAAGCAAAGAGATAAAACCCAGACTTCGAACAATTAGCACTGGAATGTAGCCTTATCAGTTTCTAAGCCAAAACCAGGGAGAGAGAAAACATTTGTTAGAAAAGTTAAGAAATCAGGAAGGTCCAAATTCCAGCGACAAGAAAACAGCTTTAAAATGCAAAAAGAGTTACCTCAAGAGCTAAAACCAACAAGAAACAGAAACTCTCCCCGAAACAATAACCAAGAAGGGGGGGGAGTGAAGAATCACCCTTACAAACACCAAACGGAGAATTTCAGAAGGAAAAAGTATAAAAAGCTGTACCTTATGAGAAGGAGTCGCAGACCGACCTTTGAGAGCCTGGACTCTGTTGGCTGCCCAACGCGTTGTATCCCTGTCTCTCTATTGCTTGCAAATTAAACAAATTAATTGTATTGGCCTTCGTCCCTTGTCTATTATTTTCGGGACCCAATTTTTAATATCTACCTATAACATTAGGGGCTCACTAATGCCTGGTATTCCACTTCCCCAAGCCATGGAGAGTGTTAGAAGTGGGTTTTAGGATTATTTTCTATCCTGTCAAGCAGAGATCTGTCCTTGAGAAGCTAACACTCAGAATTCCAACAATGCAAAGCCAAAGAAAGAGCCCCTCTGCCCAAAATCTATTTAGTGACATTGCTGTGGCGATACAGCTGATGGTAAAAGAAGCTGCTGCAAAGCAAGGATTTTCTGTTGATTCCATGGTGCTGTGTAGCACCATGACACCAGGGAAGGGCCACCAGCTGCCAGGGCCATGCTGGCACCCTCGAACATGCAGAGCTGGGACTGCAGAGGCTGTTGGAAAGTCGCTCTTGGACGCTAAAGCTGCATGGGTGAGTGTTCTCCGGTGGGGTTAGGGGTTTCCAACTTTTCCAAAGCTCCTTAGAGGGAGCTGGTGCACGACAACTCAGTCCCTCCCCATGCAGGGTAACAGGTCAGCTCAGCTGCAAAGTGGTATCACGGCAAGGGAAAGAAACAGTACAAATTTTATCTGTGCAGTTCAGATAGGCTATTACTGCAGCAAAATTCTCCCTTTATTACTTTTTTTTTTCCCAGGCATAGTTCTCTCTATGCTTCTGAAAGGAAATATGCAAATGTACTAATAGTTTTTATAGAAGAAAAGATTTATTTCAGAAGAGAGTTCCTGCAGGCAATACAACACCTGCTGAGCTTGCAAAATCATTCAGTGTATGGAATGGATTAGGTTGGTGGTTGTCTTTTTTTCATTGCCTTCAAAGTGGCTGAGAAAACGAAGATGTAAAGGTAAGGACTGTAGTAAAGAACAAGCTCTGTAAAGCAGCTTTGCTACAGCAAACCTTCAAACCCATTTGAGAATGTCAGGGATTTGCCATTACTCTTGAAGCTGACTTGACAAACAATTCTGGCATCTTGACAGCTGAGCTTTAGAATAAAAAATGTCCCAAATTCAATCTCCTGCAAGATAAGGAGTAGCCTGCTGATTCCAGGGTGCAGGCAGCGCTGATCTGCCCCACTATCGGTGAGCTCTGCTGCAAAGGGATATCTAATTTAGGTAAGTGCCTTTCCAGCATTAGGGTGCATAAAGTCTGATTGTGAGTGGCTGCCAGTAGAGACACACAGGATCAGTTTTGCAGATTCATGCAAAAAATTGCTCTCATTTTAACTAAAATGATAAGCTTGAGTAGTGATATAAAAGTATTATAAGCTATCTGGGAAGAAGGAAAGCCGAAGGAAAGCCAAAGGGAGCAAAAAACCTGGAGTCACATACACACATTTCCAAAGACAGTGCTGTTACTCTGCATTTTTTAATCAGAATAATGAATAAACATATGAGTAATAATAAGAAGTACATATATAATTTGGATTGTTTTAAATCCAGTGCCACTATCTGACCCAAATGCAGGTGCAGGTACCCTGTAGGCAGAAGTCACCAGGGTCTGAGCCATGGACATCCCAGTTTACCACAGTACTTTCAAGGCTGGAGAAATCCACTGCATGCAGGGATCTGTGAGGCTGAAGCAAACATCTCTGCTGCCTTGTTTTGTCTTTGCATACCCAGATAAAATGTAAAACTTCACAACCATTCAATTTGCTTCCTGTTCTTCAGGAAGCAAATGTTTCCTCACTCATATTTTTTTGTAACAATGCCTCAACTGGCATTCACATTACAGTATTGCCAGAAAAAAATCCAAAAACTTGAAATCCAGAAGCGTAGATTTCTTTTTACCTCAGCCTCCGGGTTAATTTAGTAATGTTTTACTTTCTGCTAACTTGCTTTCTTAAAGGTGAGATTTAGATGAACTACTCCATTCACTTTTGGTCTATCTGATATGTGAGATAAAGATTAGATGATCCACCATAGTTGGTATTTTTGTTACACCAGTTGTGACAAGGGCTGCTGTGTTCCAGGGCTGGTGTCTATATTTAAACAAAGTCCACTAGACTTGGACTATATTCAGGTCTTTCATTGCTGGGATTCTTTCAACGGTAAATAGAATTGCACTCCCTCTGAAATTTTGGTGTCACTCACTTTTGTAAGAGGATGCATGAGTATTTGAAGGTTTCATTCATTGATTTTAGACTATGGGTTAATTCTGTATATTTGGTAAGGTCAATGTGGTTCAAAACAAGCAAAGAACTGGCTAGCTCCTGCTACATGACATGGTCCCATAATGCCAATGAAATTGATTGGCAAAAAGCTGTTTCAGGACAAATAGGTCCCTCATGATCTATAAGCGTCTCTCCCGATCAGGAAAAGCTGGACATAAAACTGCAGAGTTCTCTACTATGGCAGAAGAGAGAAGCATAAAAATGGTCCTGTGACGGGAGTGTGGTTTTATAGACCTGTCACAGGGACTGCCAAGGTGCAGTCAGGATTTTTGCCTTGTTTGTTAAAATTTCCCATGTTGTGGAACAGTTCCTTGTGAGAATTGTTTTTTACCTGCATTTAGGGATGTCAGAAATGGAGAGATTTAACTGACTGTTTTTTCTCTTGATGCTATGTGGTTTGCTGTAATTTTGTCATTAGTTTTCACCCTACTCCCTGTGTCCACAAACACTGTGCTGGGAGATACCTGCTTCTTGAGTTCAGATGCAGTCTGCAAGTCATGAATCTGCTACTTGGCAAAATTCAGGGACAGGAATGTCCAGTGCAGGAAACAGGGATTGGATGAACTCAGTGGAAGCTAAAAACTTGCTCAGTCAGTGCCAGATCCACTTGAGGCAATAACTGCCTTCTCCTTCTGACTGCCCATTGACAGGTTCCTCATCTCAGTCACCAGTTTCCTTGTAGCAGCATCTAAAATGATTAATCTTTAGTTTAGATAGAAGTTGCATTCTTCTATTCTTCCTTGTTCTGCTGCATTTCACATTGTCAAATCTCAGGCTGGTCTTGCACTGCTGACCCTTCCAGCAATATTTACATTGCAAGTGATGCAGAATTATCATTACTAATCAGTGCTGTCTAGGGCAGACTGGTCTCTTCCATGTTTGGTGCTTAGTTTTCTTTGGGTCTGATGTATAATTATCATTCTCATTAGATATATATATATATATTTTCCAAGTAGAATTATCTGATATAATGGGAAGATTGTGTTGTAGCTCTGAGTTCAAAGCAAATAGAAATATCCTTGACACGGGAAGCATTACACTGATGTCACTTGCTGCCAAAGGATGCAGTGGAAGTTGGGCCTTTCCTTTATGTCATGGGCACATGGAAGAGAACCCCATATAACCATGTACTCTGGGTACTCCATGTACCTGAGGGTTAATAAATATAGAAAACCTCATGTAAATTAGAACTTTCTTTGAGATTGAAATATGTTGAGCCTGGGAGAGTATTCAGAGGATGCACCGTGCACAGCCTACTGCTCTCATCCTGAAAACCTGCTCATGGTGCTGCTGAGAATGGGATACCAGGCAAGAGAAACCTTTGGTTTGACCAAGTATGGTCATTTGTATGTCTTCTTTAATGCATTCTCTAATAGGAACATCTGTAAAAGTTTCTTCAAGACACACTCCATCTTCAAAAGTCCTATAAATCCTGTCCTTCAGCAATTTACTTACTCTTCCCTGTTCTGCCACCAATCATTATTTTAAAAACTGTGCTTAACTGCTGTCAATTTTTTTGCTGCACTCTCTGACTTGTTTTTCCGTCTGCTGCACCAAAATATTGACTCAGCATAGTTAGAAGTAAAGAAAGGTCCTTGCAAAGGCCATTGAGTTGTGCTGAAAAAGTTCACCGGTGACTGCTTTTGAGTGTATGACCTGCTGCATTCACTCACCTCCTCTTCTATAAAACATCACAGTAATCACAAAGGGATACATATCTGTCATTATTATAGGCAATGCCCACTTACACCATCTTCCTAAGAGTGAGCAAGTATTCCCTGTAAGTGAATGATGTACCTGGTCCTCCCAAGGAGCTACTAGATAACCTCCATTTTATAAGCACAACACAAAGCTGTGTCAATACATAGTCATCAAAATCTCCATTTTACTTCTTCTAACCATCATTTCTACAAAACTTGAGTGGAATTGGCTGGCGTCTTGCTGTGCAACACTAAAAGATGCTTGCAGCTATAGGAGGTGATGGTCTTATATGTTTCCCCTTTGCTGTATTCACCATTTGCTTTCTGCTTCCACATCCTTTGCCAGCACCAGCTCTTTGCATTACAGAATGGTAGATGTGCTTCAGGGTGTGGCACAAAAAATACTCTGAAGTTGATAAAAATTAGGACCTGGAGGATTGTATAGCTAGATCTTATGTGTGGCAATACTGGACAGTTTTAAACCAGCAAAATTCTTTAGTAAATCAGGTCAGCCAGATCTAATGGAAAACTGTGACTGCATCTCTGAAATAAGCTAAATAATACAATAGTAAAATACTTCTATTGATTGTATATATTTTAATTTCAATACTCATGCTTGATCTGATTTGAAATTACTAAACACAGTGAGAAATTGATTTACATGGTTGAAAAATCTTTTTAAAGCACTAAAAGCTGAACAGAGGCAGAGCTGAATTTTCCAAAGGCACAAAAAAACCCGTGGTACAAAACCTGGTTTTAATCATTCCTCCAGATGCAGAGCTCTCCACTCCTATATTAAGGTGACCAGCCCCTCCCAGGGGCCAAAGGAGTATCTGTGCTGAATAGCTGAGATGCAGATTTTCCTGAGCTCTGTGTAGACAACAGGGCTGTGAAAAGCAGGATGGTGGCAGTGATGTGTTGCATCTTTGGCTTGGTCTTAGGAGCTGAATCCTCCCCTCTGGCTATGCCAGCCACCTCAGAGCTCAACATTTCTGTCCTGTGCCTTGAAGAAAACTGAGATGGTCATTATGGTAAATTTCTAACTGCTGCAGTAAGGAGACCAGAGCCCACATGAGAAATGCCAATATGTTGCATTCCATGGCAACAGGATCAGGTCCAGGGAGGTCTGGTGACCAGCAAGAGACACAATGAGATGGGTTTCTGCTTGTTTAAGTCCAGCAATCCATTTATTTGGGGTGACACCAATACAGAACACACTCAGCTTAACCCATAGGCAGAAAACCCTGAACAGGGGCAGGGTGGTGGGATTTATAGGGGAAGAGTGGAGTTTTACCATTCCCAGACTTACCTCCCCCAAGGCAAAGGGGTGGGGTCCACCCTTCTGGGACTCAAAGCCATTGTTTACCCCAGGCTGGGCACCCCACACGAACACATGCTCCTTTGGTGCAGAACTGTAGGTTGTTTCAGCAGCTGAAGTACCTGTTCTCACTGTGACTCTTCATCCTGGTTCCTTTCCTGGAGCCAAAGACCTCACTGGTTCATGACTTCATCTCTCTGTGTGTGCCACTGCAGTGCTCACCAAAGAGCAAGGTGATGAGGGAACCTGGCCAGCACCCTGCTGGCAATGGTTGGATGCACTGATGGAAACTGGTAGTAGGGATGGAGTGCTGTAGGAGTTGGTGGCCTGACAACAGAAGATTCAATGGCTGTGGACTTTAGAGACAGGTAGCAGCTGAGTTTTTTCACCTCAGTATTTCTGCAAACACTATGTATGTTTGTGTTTCTCCCTGAGCATGTAGTTTTAACTTTTATCTTTTTCCTTGTGCTTTGCTAATAGAAGTACAAAGATTTAACTTTGCAAAGCAATTGGTGCAACACCAAGTGGATTATGCAAACTTTATAGAGTGGAAAGGCCCAGGAATAATTCAGTCTTGTGGACTGATAATATTCAGAATTTCCATCCCAGAAGTATCTGAAGACAAAAACAAAACAACAAAAAGACAAAAAGAGGTCCCTACTGCATTAGGCTCTGCTTATACAAGAGATGGTCTCAGGCCAAAGACTTGGCAAACAAAATACAATGTTGAGTGATCATCTGCAATTGTATATGCTGGTAGAAGATAAAACTGCATCAAGTGCATGATAGAATTGCTTGCACTTCACAAACCTGTCAAGGCAGATAGATAGCATTGCCTCATCTAATGCCAGGTTCCATCTGTGCGTAAATTCTTATTAGCAGAAGACATTATGCAGTATTCCTTGACAATTCATAATAACTTGTATCTGAAGAGAGGAAGATTAAGTAATAAAGAGAGATCACAGGTGTAGAAGTGTGATAAAAAGGGTTCAGCGAGTCCTCCTGTGAAGCAACCACCAGATGTTCTTTTACTCTGTGCAGAAAAGTCCTCCCAGCCCATGGTGCATTGAGCAAAAGGCTCAGCCGAGCTATCACTTAGATTCATACTGTCTGGGGTTCTGTAGCAATGAAATGACCATATATATTGCAGATGGAAAATGGTGCTGGTACTTCTAACAGCTCTTTATACTCTTTGATAGAGGAAAAAAAATAGCTTGCTTCTTGCTGTGAACCAAGTAAGAGAGAATAAAGTATAGGGTTTTTTTAGCGCACTTGCTTCAGAGAAAGACTCCTGCTTTTTTACTATTCATAGTTACTGATCATAGACTTGAGCGTGTATGAGCATCACTAACTTCAGAAGATAAGTGGAGTGTGAGTGGTAAACAGGTTTTTTTATGTGCTTCTTGTTTAATTAATGGGAGTTTCATAGATTACTCCAATGGGACAAAACAGACCAACAATGAGTGGTTATTTGAAGAAATCTGGTGAATTTCTTACTCTGATAAAAAATGTTTAATTCATTTCACTAGTAAGTATTAGTCTATGCTGTAAATAATAATTTACACACTGTAAATCTCTTGTGCTTTGGAGGCTCTCTAGTAACTCCATTTGGAAGACAGTTTCTGGGGTAACTAAACAGAGAAAGAGAGCTACAGGATGTAGAGGACTTGGGTTCCTTCTTGCTAGATATGCAAAAATTACCAAATGGCAAACTTCAGACTTTAGACAAATTACCATGGGTACCAAATGAATAAAAGCGCTGAAACAATAGCAACTTCAGATACAATGCCTTGATTAGCATTTGCTATGTTAGCAGGTCACGGTGGCAGCTTGACTCTCCAGCTCCTGCACTTTGGCATCCAGTGCTCTCCTGAGCCACCTACAGGCTTGCATCCCTCCTCGGGACAGAGGGCTCCACCAGGAAACAGGGTGTTGGGGGTTGATGAAGGCTTCAGCCTTAAGCCATGGAGGAACTTCCTTAGTTATGAAGAGTGAAATATTGCCCACATTGCCCCCTGGGAGTAATTGTGTTCATGTTACTAGAAAGTTCTTTGTTTCCCCGGTTGTTATTGGTTTACATTTGTCGCAGTTATTAGCATATTCCTAATCCTCACTCAGACTCCACCCCTACCTTAGTTTATATGAATTACTGTAACTCCCTGGCCCTGGTCTTTCCAGTGCACCCCATACCTTGTTCATGTTCTTGGTCATTGTAGCAGTTTGTTATTTTCTCCTTATTCAAGTGCTTTTGTTTCAGGTTACTAGATCATGCCTGCTCCTCATTTTATCTCGCTGCCCAAGGGACCTTCACCCTGACATCCTGAGGTAGCACCTGGTTGTCTAATCTGGGTCTGGGCTGCTGCAACAGGGAGCCTTGAAACCAGGTACTGCCTTGCCCAATGCCTTCTGCAGGGCTTTGAAGTTCTTGTTCCTCCTCCACAAACTGTGTTGTGATACTCCTGGGTTGGTCTGCTTCCAGGATTAGTGTATGAGCAACTCTCAATAGCTCCTTATTGTTTTTGGGAAGATTATCAAAGATACAGGTTGCTTTAGTTGCAGAGGTATATGAGGCAGATCTGTGTGACAGCACTGAATTACTTGGATTGATTTATATGAGTGTAGCACCACGTGAACAGAGCTGCACTTCTCCTGAGCTGCCCAGCTCTGGCCTCAAAGGCCCTGGTAAGGCAGATTTCTGTGCCTCTGTAATTTATTTATTTATTAGTATTATTTTTTTAATCAGATACTAGAAATCTACTATTCTGTCCTTGTCACAGACAATTGTTTCTACAGCAGGGAAAAATGTTTTCTCCAGAAGCAAGTGAAAATGGATGTGAGAATCATATGCTATAGATGAAGATTGATGGGATAGTGACCATGAGAAAGTTGTAACAAGCTAACTAAGTTTTTCTTCTTCAGAGACTCTCTCTGTGGTCCTCAGTCTGGGGATGTCCATGAGAGAGGAAAAAACATCAGTGGGGTCAGGCTAAAGGCTTCTATTTTCCAGTCCTTAGAGTAAGAGGATTTGGGAATTTAAAGATTGGAGCTGGAGCCCACATGGGAGGGTTTGCATTTTGTGAGAGGCAGCAGATGGTTGTCCTCTGCTCAGGGAAGCAGCAGTATTGCTCCACCATGGAGGAGAACAGCAAATTTGTTTCTTTGTGTCTTGCTGTTGTGCTTTGCAGCAAAGGCAGCTTCCCTTCCCTTCCCTTCCCTTCCCTTCCCTTCCCTTCCCTTCCCTT
>VWYI01024964.1:39150-74111 GCA_013399455.1 Anthoscopus minutus
CCCCTCCCCTCCCCTCCTCTTCCCCAGAAGCATGGCAAGGGCATGTAGTATATTGAAAAGCAAGTAGCTCTTCCCCTTAATCTGATATGTGCTGTAATCTATTGCATTGCAGTATGGTGCTGTGCTCCAGCCTCAGATTTTCCTACAGTCTCTACAGCTTTCCCAGTCTCTGATCCTTCCTGAGTGTTTATGTGAAGCCACTTGTGATTTCTCAATGTGTCTCTGCAAAAGAATAGGCTCCAACTAATAAAAAAAATTGTTCTACATTCTAAAAATAAGATGAAATTTTAAAAGGGCTAATAAAAACTGCATCATTGACTGGCTCCGGATGATCTCCGTGAAAGAGAAGACAATATTCAATTTGTCCAAAACTCCAAGTTCTTCTCAAAAGGCGCTACAGAAAATTGTTCAGCGACACAATGTAAATTAGAAAGCCACAAGCACAGTTCATACTTGAATGAAATTAATTCACACAGGATACAGCAAATATGGCACAACTACAGCACCACTCTTATTTTTTTTATACCACCAAAGCCTTCATTTCCTTTGAAGATGAGTAATTGTGAGGAATACAGTACTTTTTCGTTCTCCTGTAGAATTATTCTCTCCAGTCTCTCTATGTGTATTATCTGCAAATGATTAAAGCTGGCCTCCTGTCCTTTTGGGTGTTTTCAAAGACAATCAATGTCTCCAATGGGTTGAAGTTACCTAGCAGAACACTGTATATGGCCATAAAAGCACCCTATTTATCTTCAAAGAGAAAATCAAGAAGTCTTGATGGATCTCTTGATTATTTTGGCTTCCCTGTAAAAGGGTTTGCTTTTATTTAAATAATTCCAAAAAAAAGAAAATAAAGCAAAATACAAATTTGGTATTATTATCCCTGCAGGATTGCTCCCAGGTTCACATGGTCCTTCTACCTATGGTGTTCCTACCTGCTGAAATTTTATTTACCTTGAGTCATTGATTTAATGTAAGAAGAGGTTGTTTACAGAGACCTGAAAGTGTTCTAGGGAGCTTGGGCAGTACCAGCTTTATCTTAAAGAACACTTCCAGGAACAAACCCCCATTTTCTAGTAGCTCTGTGGGGAAAAAAAAAGATGCAAGCACTATAATTCACTTTTTCTGATGCACCAGAACATAAACTAAGAGAACCGCATTTTGGCTATGTGCCCTAGTGCTAGTGCAAGGAAAGTTATGTTTTAAATGCATTTTTGTGGCATTGCTTCAGCAGAAGGAGGAAGCAGCCTTTGCAGAAAAGGCATCTTTCTCATCCCTGCACATGGGACTTCCCTAGTTCCCTGGCTTTGCAGCCTCATGGCCTGGCATGACAGGCTTCTCCTTGTAAGAGTGGCAGGACAGGACAGGATGTGGAAGCTGTCAGCACCCACTTTTGAGTAAGATGTAATGAAATGTTCCCACTAATTTTGAGGACTTGTGCCTCTGTGTGACCATGCAGGAAATAAGGGAATGGTCCAAAACTTGCTTGAAACATACTAATCATAGACTACAGCTAAGACTGGGAACTTTACCCATGTGTAATGTGAAATCTGAAGAACTGGGAGCAAAATTTGGCTTTGTCTGCCTTATTATTTGATCTGGCTGAAAATTATTTTGTATTCTAACAGTACTTTTGGTTCCACAGAAGAGTCATTGTGATTAGCCTCTGAGGGAATTTGTTGACTCTCTGTTCCCTAGTTTAAAAAGATGAACCTGGAACTCCTAAGGATATTGAGGGTTATTTCAGTCCAGTCCTTAGCCCCCTTCACTAATTTATGAGGCTCCAGGGCTCTTTGCTGCTAGTGAAAAGACTTTCAGAACTTCAACTCTCCAATTATGAGAAAGTTTGTTCTCATTTCCAGATTTTTTTTCTTTCTTTTTCTTATCTCTCAGTAATTGAATTCTATTTGAAAATCATGGATAGCAATTTACAGTTTACCATATCCATGCCCCTGAGACCTTGTGTCCACCTGCTCGTCCTGTTCTACATCAAGTTCACCCATAGCAGCTGAAGCTGAAGGTTTGCTAGCATCCTTGGATTAGTCCAGGGTTTATGCCTGTTTCTTCAAGTGCTTCTAGTCTCTCAAACTATGACAGTATGGAGGAGTTTTTTACATTGTTGTAAAAGTTATACTGTAGAACATCTTTGTCTTCTATGCTTCCTATTTCTTTCTCGAAAGAAAAAAATAATAATATGGGGAAAATAATTCTTCAGTATCTGGAGGTTTGGGGCGTTGGAACTGGGTTATTTAAATGGTGAAAAAGATAAATTCAGATTTGGCAACATCTGAGTCTTGGCAGGAGATAGATGTCAATTATGTCTAAATCTGACTAGCATCCAGAAATCAGTTTTTTCCCCCAAATCCCCCTAAGGGCTTTATCAATTTGTCCATGCTGATAATGTCTCAAGTCTGATCTCTACAAATTTTATGCCAGCAGCAGTACTCTCCTACAGGACATCAAGAGGAGGTGTGATTTTCTTTTCTGTAGGTAGCATTTATATTTGTGAATAAATTTGATAACTAGGATTGAGAGCAGAGACAAGTATAAATTACTTCCCATTGCTAAAAAGAAAAGACAATTTCTTCCTCTTGTGTTCTTCAAGAGAGGTGGAATGTCTTCCTTTCTGAATTGCTATTCATCCTCAAAAGCTTCTGGTGTGCTGGTGTGGGGGATATTCAAATTGACATGGATTTGGATCCCTCCCTGGGCAGATGAAGAGGTTAATTTCTGTGACCTGCTTCTGGGGTGAATGATCCAACCTTTCAAACACACTGGTGATGCCATCACCAGCTAGTGATCCTGCTCCAGAGAAGGCTGAGCCTTTCTTGCTGTGAATACCTGCTTTCAAAGGGTATTATTTCAGGGCTCAGGATACTTGAGTGTAGGAGCTTCTTGTCTTTTCATTTAGCACAAGGTGCTGACACACTAGAAAGGCATGAGATTTCTCTTTGCACATTCCTGTTTAGTGACTTAAGATGGGCTCTCTGCCTTGAACGCTGGATGCTCCGGCACCCCATGAGACATCTGACTGTCCCTATTCCTTCAGGAACAAATCTGGGCACCAAATCAGAGCCTGCAGTCCACTCTGGGGCTGGTGTCATGAATGAATCACATGAGGGCACTTTCAGAAGGGACAGGGCAGAGGGTGGGGATGCACCAACATAGCAGGTTCCTGCACTTAATATCTTGGATTTTGCTTTGCTTTCACTGTTTCTTACAAAATTGAGAAATACACATTTCAGAAATAATGAGAAAATGATGAGAATCAACTGTATATGGAACTACTAGAAAGATTTCAAGCTACAGCTCCACAGTCTGGAAAAAGGAGGACAGGACAACCCTCAGAGAAGAGTTCATGGGGAGTTTCTAGACAGATAAGAAGAGCTGCAATACATGTTCCTTTATGGAGCCTGCCTTTCTATGTGCTCTTCAGCCAGCATTTTGGTGATTACTGTGTGTAACTTCGGACAGAGATGGTGGCTTTTAAAAGCTGCATTTAACGTACTCCCCTTTCCAAAATGTTGCTGATGTGAGGACATTTGTCACAGAATCCTCTCTGTGAAAAGAATAAAGAAGAAAAATACCCTCTCTAAGGTTTTTTTGAACCTAGACATACTCAGGCAATTAAAAGACCTGCAACAGGAGTCATGTGGTTTAACCCCAGCATAATGGCAGTACTGACAGCAACGAAGTCCCACACAGCTGCTTGCTCATTTCCCCTGCCCCCTCGGTGGGATGGGCAGGAAAATCAGGGGGAAAGAAGTAAACATCCTTGGTTAAGACAGTTTAAAAATTGAAACAAAATAAACCATTATAATAATGATAATGATAATAATAGGAAGAAAAAGACAAAGAGATACAAATCCCGAGAAACACAATGCAGTTGCTCACCACCCACCAGGAAATGATTTGCCTGTCCCCAAGCAACAGTTGGTCCCTCCCAGCCAATTCCTCACAGATTTCATAGTGGCTGTGATGTTCCTTAGGATGGAGTATCCCTTTGGCCAGTTTCCATCTGCTGTCCTGCCCATCGTTCCCCCCAGCTTCTTGTGCACTTCCTTAATGGCAGTCCATGGGAAACTGAGAAGTCCTTGACTTAGAGTAAGCAGTGCACAGCAACATCGGTGTATTAGCAGCAATCTCATCCTAAACCCAAAACACGGCACTGTACCAGCACCTAGAAGAAAATTACCTGTGTTCCAGCCAAAATCGGGACAGGGAGACTATATTTTATTTCACTTGAAGGATGCACAGCTGGTGCTGTATTTAAGAACTTTTAAAGTGAAGGGCTAAAGGTTACATGAGCGCACATAACTAAGAAACTGTGGGGGAAAGGAATCACTTCTTTATCTTTTTTTTTCGCTTCTGCCTCGCAGAGCAGCGCGGCGTGCAGCGACCGCCAGGCGGCGCCAAGCCCCACATTAAAATTAGGAAAGGAATAAACAGGGAAACTCCATGGGTGCGAAGGTGGGAATAAAAGACCGTCTTGTGCTACAGAGTTGTCAGTGGCAAATCTTCTAAACAGGCACTGGAGGCTGTGGTCATTTGTGCCTGACAGGGCATCCTAAGCAAGCTACATAATGAATTTTGGGTACATACTAAAATAACACTATCACTTCTTGCAATTTGATAGAGGATAACATTCTCCACACTGAGCACTTAAAGCAAGCAAAAATACATTGAATCCTTCTTAAAGAAAGAAATAGAAAGGAAACTCCTTATCCTTTCCCACCTGCCTGCAGGAGCTGGGGAAGCACCAACAAGCCTTTCTGTGTGTCACAGTATAGGCGTGGGGGAGACCAAGGGGCTCCAGAAATTTGATGGATTCATTGCCCCAGTCTGCTCCTAAATAACTGGCATACCAAAATACTGAAATGTAAGAAATTGGCGCTCCAGCTAAAAGCTTGCCATCAGCCTAGCTTGCAAATCTGTGGAGCTCCAGGACAGGTTATTTACTTGCGGGTTTAGACAGGTAAGTCTAGCTGCTAGCTGCTGGTTTTAAACTTCCCTCGAGTGTGCTCGTGGGGAAGGTGTTGGGAAAACGGGAGATTCTCACATAGATAACAAAAAGAAGAAAAGAAAATATTTACAAGGGGTTCTTGTAGTTATGTATGCCAGGTCTCAGAGGTGTTTGGGCTTGGGCTTAGGTTTAGGGTTACGATTAGGGTTGAAAAAAACCCACAAAGCCCAGAGCTCCAGGGACACTGCAACTACAAAAAGCATGTCAAGGGGAGCACGGGAACCTCAGCCTCAGGAAGATGCTGCTTTTACTGCTCTGCTTAGGGTTAAGGTCCACATTTACATTAGAAATATTTTCTTTTGATGTTTTCAGGTTTTACTACAAAAGCCTGATAGTATGGAAGTCAACAACTCCTTACTATTGCAGATTCTTTGTACCTCTTCATGTGCTTTGTCACCCTTAACAGATTTCCTCTTATAAAATCACTTTGAGAAGTTGTCGGTGACATGATTTACTTTTGCACCATGGGTGGTTTTCTGGCTGAGTCTTTACTAATCTCACAAGCAAATTAGTGAAAAGCATAAAAACTCAGGTGAGGCGAAGCCCATCTTTCAGTCTCTTGGTGTTACTTATTCTTCAAGTGGGCACATAATCCTTCTAGTTCTGAATTTATAGAGTGGTTGAGAAAAAATATGTCCTTTATTTCACTTGTCCCGAAATCCAAGGCTGCCTCTGTCCTGCTTGTGGCAATGTGACCAGAAGCCTCTGACTCACTACTGCAGCATCAAGTGCTCATCCATAAGTGCTCAATAACCCCTCCTCCATAACAGATGACTCTTCTCACTTCAATATGAATGTGTCCTCAGACTCGAGTTTCTGCTGGCCTGCTTGCAGATGGATAAACTGCTAGGTGAACAGCTGGGTGCCTGTGTCTGAGGTTTCCCTTCAGGTTGCTAATGAGAGGTTTCCCACAGAGGAAAATTCCCATGGATGTTGGACATATCATAGATGAAACTACCCAGGTAGATGAACTAACTAATGCTATTGTAGCTTGAGACTCTAATTTTGATGAATGGAAATCAGGCAAGATTATAAGCAATCCTTGAGATTGGATGCAAAATCATGAGCTAGCCTTTCCAAAGGGGTCTCATTTGGAAATAAATAGAAATGGATGGATGAAAGGGAGTCTGAGCAGTGTGTGTGCTTATTTGTGGTTAGTTACAGGGCCAAGACAGCTCCAGGTTTCTGCAGTAGCCTCAGTTATGTATCACACTCATGTTCCTTCAGAACATGTTTAGCCTTCTAAAATAATATTGTTTGTTATGTTATGTTATGTTATGTTATGTTATGTTATGTTATGTTATGTTATGTTGTTATGTTATAGTATAGTATAGTATAGTATAGTATAGTATAGTATAGTTTATGTTTTTAGATACTGAAATAACAAGTGGACTTCACCCACTGCCAGTTTTTGCCTCTGTAGATGTGCTCATAATGGACCAGAAGGTTCCTGCTGAATCTGCCATTGCCATTTTTGTTCTTTCTGTATTACTGACAAGCTGCAGAGGAAACAAGGTGGGTCTGAACTGTACTCTGAAAGTCTTAAAACCTAGAAAAGTAACACTGAGATGGAGTAACTGAGAAAGGCAGTAGTGAACAGTGGAGTTCAGCATAATTGAGAGTAACCAAATTAGCAGTCATCTGCTCACCTTGAAATTGTGACTGAAAGTACCTGGCTCTCTACTGCTGGCAACACCTTTAAAATGTTAAAAAGATAAAGCAGATTTAGTCTATCCATTTAATCCATTATTTTAGTGATTTTAACTTCCTATTCCCTTTGTGAAGATTTTCATATTGAATGAACAAATTCCTTTGGTAGGCTTCCCTCTCCATGGGAAGACTTGAACATCCTTGGTTTCTCTAAGGTACAAAGAGCCTGAACTCCAATCCCTCCCTCTGAGAAAGTAAGAGCTTTGGAAAGTTAGGGATTTCTCATCTTGGGGTGTTCATGAACCTGAAGACAAGATCTCAGGTGCTACCCTGGCCTCACCACATGAATGTGTGTGACACATTTCTGTCAAGCAGTTTTCATGGTTTAGAGGATGAATAAATGGAATTCCCCTATTGTTCCCAGTGTTAGTTATAAGAAGTTGCAATGCGTCTTGGCAGCCAAAATGCTCCTGCTTCCTTCAGTGAATGAAAACTCCCTGAGGCAGACAGAGTGCCTGCATGTATTGCACCAGGCAGACCAAAGCTGACAGAGGTTTGGTCTCTAAGAGCTTTCCAAATACTAAGCATGGAGTAGTAGAGGCAGAAATAGAAAACAGGAAGAAAAAATGTTGGTTTGCCTGAAGCCCTAGTGAAGTGCGTTGAAAGCCCAAGGATTAATGCTAAATTCCTGTCCTGAATCTGAACTGCTAAGAATTTTCCATCTCTAACTGAAGGTATACGTTGGTATTTCTACTGTGCTTGTTGCCATGAGATTTCTAGTTTTAATAGATAATATTCACACTATATATGCTCAGTGCTCAGTATAACTGAATTTCAGTTACGTACACAGACTTTTGATGTATCTTTCCAACTAGGACTGGAGAGCAGACTGGATTATGGAGTAATGAGATATCCTTGCTGAGATTGTTAGGACAAGATTCTTTCCAGCTAACTCAGTGTAGGATCTCATTAGCTCTCTTGCAGAAGAGACAAAAACAAGTAGTAATCAAATCAGACTGAAAGTAATCTTAGCTGTCTGCCCTGTGTCATGGTGACCAGAAGTTAGAAGATAAGCAAATTTACAAACCTAGTCTCAATAAAGTTGCTTGGTTTGGTCTTTATTTGTATTTCCCAGGAAGTCTGATGGCCTCAGTATAGCAGATAGCTTTCAGATAAATGTTAACAAAGTTATATGGAACAGATCTGTCTTCTTACTAATGAAAAACAGAACAGTAAAAAGGTAGGGAAAACAAGCCACAACTGCTCCATTGACTTAATGGATTTTGATTATTGCTACTTACTGGAATATTTGGCATTGGATCTGCCATGAGCAAAACGCTAGTTTTTAATGGAGCCAGTAGCAACATGATCACTGCACAAGCTACAGAGGATAGGTGGGATGGTTTTGCTTTTACAGGATGGACCTCAAAACAATTATAATTATTGTGAAGAAACCTAGTAATGAGAGATTCTGCATCGCTGAATGCCATAGAAATATCAGGAAATTATCAATTGTTGCAGAGTGTTCCAGGCATTCAGAACAAAATCTTCAGTTCCAGTTCAGTTTATTGTCTGCATTACATCAAATGAAGCAATTAGCCTCCATTCCTGGGGGAAAGTGGAATTTCTATTTCAAATGCTCCAATCTTTGGCAGGAGTGCCCAGTGCCCAGTGCAACTACAGGATTTTGGGTGCTGACCACCCTGTTTTTCAGATTCCTCGGCCCTGGCAGAGGCCATGGATTTCTCTCTCACACATTTTTCATGTGGTGTTGAGAAGAAAGCTAGCAATTTGGCAATGGCTTCTTTTCAATGTCCTACATGCTCAAGTGGCCAGGTTGCACAATGGATCTCAGAGAAGCATTAAAATGTCAGGCTTATGCTGAGATTTCCTTTGAGGTTAACTAGGAAATGAAAACTGGCGTTGACCTTAAACAACTCGAGGAAACAGAGCATGGCACAAGCAGCAGGGTAAAACATCTGCTGTAATAAGGTACCACTGCCAGGAGAATGGGAAAAACAGAGTCTGCAGCATTGAGACCTAAGGCCAGCTGCAACATAATATTGCACAGCATTCTGCTGTAGAAGAAAGTTGTAGTTTAGCTGCTCTATGTCATTAATCTTGGTCAGTTTATTTCTATTTGTAGCATTGATGCAATCTTAGGAAAATAGGAGTACTTCCAGTTCCATAAGCATTCTCTGCAGATTGAAAATTAAGAGGATTTGAGAAGCAGGCTGATTGAATTTATGTTGCTTATGGAAAGGTTTCTATTAAAGCTAATGGTGTGAGTGGGGTAGAACCAGTCCCTCCTGAGAGACTTATTTATAAGAAATTTATTAGTTTCCATAATAGAAGCAAGACCCTTTTCTCTTAGCCACACTGTTCAATTGTGTTTACTAATTGGGTAAAAGGTCATGTGGCCTTGCCACATCCCAGAATGTATTTACGTAGACATGGGATTGTTTTGACAAGGGCTGCAAGGCTGGGCAGTGCTGACATCTGTGTTTTTGATGACCTGGAAGTACAATTGTCCCAAAAGATAAAAATCATTACCAAATATTTGTGATTGTAATGAGAAATTATGGACTTTTCAAATACAGGAAAGACATAAATGAAAGTAAATTAATGTTTAACTAGTGATACAAGGTTCACAAAGGTACTGCAAACTAGCCATAAAGAGATTAAAGCAGTAGATAATTTGGAAGGTTTTTAAGGTTCGTGCTCACATTCACTTATTATAAACCATGAGATCCAGTTTGCTGACAAACCTTTTCTTCTTAGCAGTACAGGAACATACAGACCAGTTCACTGCTGGTTCCAGAAGCTCAGTAGAGAGGTTGACATTGCTGCAGGTGACATTGCTTCAGGCCCTTTCTTAGCAGCTGCAATAAAGCCTCTTTGCAAGCAAGAGACTGAGAGAAAGGAGCAGAACTCAGATTTCGAATCATTACCCCTATTATTCCCTAACAGTATCTTTGCTCACACTACTTACAGAAAGAAATTGAGTGTCAGCTTCACGCAAAGGCAAAACTTGTGGCTGTAATTAATTAGAAGCCCTTTGCCAAATGCTGTCATTACTGAGATTTCTGGTAGGTCTGTGCTGGGATGTAGGCGCTCCTTTTCCCAGTAAGAAACAAATTCCCAGCAAAAATAAGAGGGTAAAAAGCTCCTGCTGTTGCCCTGGGGTATGCACAGGACCTCTCTCATCTTTAAACTCCTGATTCAGTAGAACAGAAGACAACCCTTACACAGCTTTCATTATTTTCCTATGTTCTTTGGCAATGAAGGCTGTCTTTACTGCATCCAGCTGCACTGCCTGATGTTAATTTTGGTGGCTATCTGTTGACAGCTGCTGACTGTCCCTTTCTGACTGATAACAACTATCCTACTGCCAGACTGCTTTTTGGCTACAAATTAAAAATGTGAGCCCCAGGCAGACTGGGTGTAGGAGTAAAGGGAGAATAGCATTGAGCAGCAGAGCAGACTGCTACTCATCTTTTCCAACAGTTAAGAATTAGGGAGGGGTTTAAAATTTCTGGTTTATCATGAAAGCTATATGAAGGTTTCTAAACCTTATATTATGTCCTCATATAAGGATATAATATATATCCTGAGTAAATAACAAACATTTCTTTCCAGTAGTTTGTGACCTATGCAAGATCAATCTTGCATTCCAGGGAAAAGTCCGTATCAAGAGTTTTTAACATTTATTTTTAAAACCTGTTGAATTATAAACATGAAACACTTTTTTAAAGATACATATAATATGTGATATATGCTTAAAGAATAAAATAGTTCTGTGACTGCATAAGAAAAATTAAGCACATTCAGTTCAGGAGAATTATTTTGGGGTGTTTGTATATACAAAGTCGGTTTATAAGGAGACAAATAGAATGCATTGTGTTTTTAAGTCTAGTGGAAGCAGAGTAAACATGCCTCTAAATCACATTACACAGGCTGAGTTCCTCTGATCTCTGTAGATGTGATGGTGCTTGGATTAAAAGGAGCAAGGGATAATGTAAGGAACATCATTTTCCCAGAGACAGGGTGAGAAATAGAAGTACAGATTTATTGTAACTACTCTTTATTTTGCATAGAGAATAACTAAGTGTGTTAGTTTGATGTTAGTTAATACTGAGGAAGAAGGAAGAAAACCATTTACAGGAATGGTTTTCCTGAGAGAGGCTTCTGGGAGCTTCCTCTGTGCCTAGGAAAAGACAATGGCTGTCTAGTTCTGAGAATTGACAGCTTTGTAAACCATTGAGAAGCTGGATCCCCCTCTGTGAATATCACATTCTAAAACCCGGGAAGCTCAGTACAGACTTTGTGGCTTCCAGCTTCAGAAGGTGTCAAAGCTGTCGCCCTGCTCGGCTGTGGCCCGTGTGGCCTGGCAGGGCCGGGCCGGGCCGATCCCAGCGGCTCCCAGGAGGGGCCGGGAGGCCAGGGGCTCCTCCAGTGGATGCCGGGCAGGGAGGGGAAGAGAAGAACCCAGCGCGGGTGCAGGCCCTCAACGTGACTGCTNGGCTCCCAGGAGGGGCCGGGAGGCCAGGGGCTCCTCCAGTGGAAGTGGGGTCCAGGCCCTGCCTCCAGCCCCCCCTGGCCGTGCCGAGCCGGGATTTCCCGGAGCTCTGGGCCGGGCCAGGCCCTTTCCGTCCTTCCCCCGCCTTTCCACTGCGGCCCCCACAGTGGATGCCGGGCAGGGAGGGAAAGAGAAGAACCCAGCGCGGCTGCAGTCCATCACCGTGACTGCTTCAGCCACTACCCACCGACACCTGCTGGCCTGGGTGAAATGTTAAGCCTTCCAGTGCACAGATGAGACCTGCAGAGCATGATTCTTCCCTTGGTGAGAAGAAAAGCACATAAGGACAACATGAAGACACCAGGGTCAGTTAAGAAAGAGTTTAAGTATCAGATAGAAGGAGAATGAGGAGATGTCCTAGTATTGGGACTGGAAGTTTTTTTGGTAATGCCATGGAGATGGACTATAATAACTACAGCATTTCCTTTAATTCATGAGAGAAAACAAATATGGGGGGATGATGGAGTGTTCAAATTGTGGGCCTGACCAGAGGCAGCAGATGTTGAGGAAGCAGTGACGCTCTGAGGAGCTTAAGTAGAGAGACAGAGATGAGAGTGAAGAAGATTCTGTGTCTCAGAGAGCAAAGAAAAGACCTCCGTTCCTGGAGATGATTGCAGAAATCAGTGAAGAGATTCTTTCCTTTGAACAGCTCATCCTTAAAAATGACACCCTGTAAGCTGACATGACCCATTGACTCAATTGTGAAAATGGGAGGAATTTCACAATAGCAGAGTTTTTTTCTAAACCAGGCAGCTGCTGTTTGTGAAGATGCAAAGCTGCGAGAAGACTGCGTTCTTGTGGAGATTTCTACATGGTGTTGAGGAGGAAAACTCCTCGCCCTATAAGAACTGAGGAAAGATTATTGTAGAAGTGATAACTGATTTAAAATGCCAGGTCTTGTTTTATGTTGTCAGGTGGGAAATGCGAGAAGGTAGGCAGGGGAGGGAAAGTGTTCTGGAAGTTTCATTCTGATTTTTCTTTTTTTTCCCTATTCTTTTAGTTTTGTTAATAAACCTTTCTTCATAGTCTTTTAAAGTTTGAGCCTATTCTTCCTTCTCCTAAAATCATGTTTCACAGCAAGAAATGAGTAAGTGCACTGGTGAGTTTAGCTAGTTCTAAACCCACGACACTAAGCAAACTCAGAAACACATAAAACCATTTTCCAATAGAGTATTAGTGAAAGAAATTTTATCTTTGAGAGTTTGCAGAGCTGAGGTCATTCAGGAGGAACCCTGGACTGAGTGACATGACTATTCAGAGCTTAAAATATCAGAAGTCTGGAAGGTGGCACAGGTTGGGAAGGGCATGACTGAGAAACCTGAACACTGGCGGAGAGGGCCCCATCTCATCCTAGGAAAGAAGTTTGCAAGAGCAGACACTTCCCTCAACTCATGCCTCATCTGTGGTCAAGAGCAAAGGAGAAATGAAGAAAGAGTCTCATCAACATGCACTGGGATTTTTCTGTGCTGTTTGGGTTGATGACATTTGCTGAATAAAACAGGAGCCTTTCATTTGATTCTCATCCTGCAGCCTGACAAGACTGACTATATTTAAACCACTCACACTGATGTTTCTTCATTTTTTTTCCCTTTTACTCTTGAAGACTGTCCTCTCTTCCCAAACTATCTACTCCACTGGTCCAGTGTCCTTGGAAGAAAGAAGTGCTAAAAACACACTAGCACACAAACCACATCCAGCGAAACAATTTTAATGTCAATATTAATGAGGCTGTGGGACAGAATGCAACAGCATAGGGGCAATATGGAGCTCACCCCAATCAGCACAGCAGAGATTAATGCCATCTTAAAATGGCTGCCTGGAATGGCTTTTCTTTCTTTCCCCACAAATTGGTTTACTTAGATCCTTTTGGCTGTCTTTGCCCTGGAGACTGGATTTGTCAGACTTCTATCCTTCTTGTTGGTCTGGACACTGCAGGTGGTTCACATACAGTTTAATTTAATATTTTTAATTTAAACCAAACTGAAGGTGTCTCTAACCTTGAACATCTAACAGCTTGGAGTAACCTGCACAATGGGGATATATTGCTGAGGGGAACTGTGACTTTAGCAGTTACTACATTGGCAAGTGTCATGTGTATTGTGTCATCTCCTGCCCTGCACCCTACACTCACTTACTGTATGATGGTTTTCAGTCGATTTTAGCCTTTCTATGTATCAATTGCCCTTTCTGTAAAACTGGAATACCAACTTCACTTCCTTTATTTTAATTGCTATAAAATGCTTGAAGGCAAAATTAAAACACACAAATGGCACATGGAAGTGCTGAAAATGCTTAAATATTTTGATCTCTTTCTGTCACATTGGAGGGGTCCAGGTCTTTTTCAGTATTTTCCTGCTGTTTTCAGTGTGGGATCTTGTTGAACATTTTGCTCCACCCTCAATGACGTGATCATGAGAATTTAGAAAACCAAAGCAATTTGCTGCTGGGCCACAGTCCAGCTGCTTGCTGACTTTGAACATCAGAAGGATGTTGTTTCTTAATGGCAGGTTTTGGATGGCAGGGCTGATGATGTGTGTTTATAGCACAGGCTGCTGTTGCTAAAGCCAGTAGCTGGGTGAGTTACTGTGAAATGAGAATGTTTTGGTGCCATGGGATTCACTGTAGCAATTTTGGGTGCTAGCAGACAGTATTTGCTGAAACTACTGGCAGAAGTGAGCAGCAATGCTACTTTTCTACTTGGATGAATAATTCCTTGTAACTTTGACAAGGTAACAAGTAAAGTGTGAGAGATCTAGGAGGTCACCTTGCAATAACACAGAATTAGGACAATTCCTCTTCTCCAGGTTTCTCAGCTTGCAGAGACCTTATAGTGTCATAAAGATTAGTGGCAAACAAGAGGCCTTCAGAGCAGCGGCAGTGTGAGTGAAAAATGTTGTAATGCAGGGTATTGCTCCCCCAGCCTAATAGAGGCAAGAGCAGAGAGCTGAAGCACCACTACTGGAATGTGTGTATTCCCTCAGTTAGTGAGTTTTCATAGCTATGCTATGCTAAGGAGCAAGTCCTCTTAAAACCTAACCGAGGCTGGAAAAATCTGTCTTAGCTAAATTTATTCTGAAGGTATTAGAAAACAGAAGTAAATTTTGTTCTTTTATTTTTTTCTAATTTTCAAATTTTTAATTTTTTTTTTACCAGAGAAAGAAAAGACAGAAACTATAGGGCTGGCTTAGTGTCACTGCCATTGCAAGCTAACAGAATTGTGATGGTTTCTAAGAGGAGGCACTAAACATGAAAATGCCTTCCTACACTTACTGCTGTGTGCTCTTGGGCTGATCAAGCTTGAAACTTGCATGCAAAACCAAGGCAGAAGAATCTTGACATGTTGCTGTGTCTTCCTTTTAAGGAGAACTTTGGTATTTAGTATGGACAACATGAAATGGCTGAACAGGTTTAAATCTTGGTCTTTATAAGAATGAATCGCATCAGATATAAAATCTTCAACTGTTCAAAACCATGGTGCTTGGAGTAACTTTTTTTTTTAACCTCACTGTAGAGATGAGCAAAGATTTCTTATTTAAAGTGGAAAAAAGGGATTAATCAAATTTTAGGACTTGACAGCGTATGAACATCACTGTACCACTTAGTATATTCCAGGCAAGAAATGTTACCCATTGTTAGCATTGTTGTTGAAGAGCAACAAGCTTGTTTGAAAAACCTACAGGCATTAGAGAATTTTCACAGGCCTTGGCAAACAGTCAATTGTCCCTATTTTAAAATATTGAAACCATGCTGCTCTTCTGTTTTAAATTTCACTTGTTTCACACCCCAATCATTCTATCTGGTTAAGCCTGGTTTGCAGGTTATACCATATGGAAGTCATGATTTATTTTTGTTTTGATATGCTTTGATAGATTTTGTTAGTCTCAAATTCAGGAATTCACTGCACTTTAGGGAAGACCCAAAGCATAACTGAAAATCTAACTTGAAACAGCAGAAATTGAGCACGTTTCTGTGTATGTTAGTAATATACTGTGTATATGTTAGTAATATGTTAGTTCCTTGCTCAGGAATATGTTTTCATATTGTGCAGTTTCTAGATCCAGAGAATGTTTCTCCAGGCTTTTGCTGGACCTTCCCTACTATCCACAGGAAGAGCTGTGTTAAGTACTAGTATTAGCTACTCTTTCCAGACCCCACCTCTGGAGCCCTCTTGATCATTTCTCTATCCTTCATGTAACAGGTGATCTTGCATCATGTGCTAGGGAGCTCTCATGGATCCCTCCCCTGGCTAACCTCATGCCCATTGGATGGGCACTTTGTCTGCAGTCCTTACTGCACCAGACATGTGACTCATACTGCATGTTTCCCTCATGTATTTGGACTTTTCCATCTGGTTATCCTTATTCTGCAGTAGCTTCTCAAGGGCTGCTCTGTCAGATCACAAGTATCTTGCACTCAGCTCTGTTTCAGTCTCTCCTTCAACATCTCTGTCACTCTGCCCAAGCAGTAGGCACCAAAACCATACTTACAATTATAGTTATTTTACCATAACTGTGTGTGCCCACACCTATCTATCAGTTTCATCATCATTAGATCTCATTTTGATAGCTAGGTTTCCTGTTTTTGAAGCTCTGAAGTACATTCCTGTGGCCTTTTATAGTAACATTTGCCTTTTATCTTCATGACTTGTACTGTAAACTGGAGACAGTTTTTCCAGTAGTAGTTACATCAGACCTGTAAACGCAGCTAAAGGTCTGGGTTGATTGCCATAACAATCAAGAAGCATACATCCTATTGTTCTCAACAAATGCTTCTTCATTCCATTCCTCTCCCATACAATTTTCAAAATCCCAGCTCCAGGTAACCTTGTGTTTGAGTATAATCTGTAGTTGAGGTATATGATTCTAGATATATGATCTTGCTTTTGGCCGCATTAAGTCTACTAAATGTGGCTAAGCAAAGTTTAATAAAGTGCAATAAGAGTATGAACATGTCAGTTTTCTTACTGCTTGGTTCTTCCCTCTACTATTTTACAAATTTGCATGGCAGTATTTTGTTCTTTGCTGACTGGTTTACTGGTACTATACTGATGGAAATATGCACTATGATGTCTGCTTCATCAATTCCAGAACTTGAGTAGCTAACTTGAAAAATTATTTTGCGTATAAAACAAAGCTCTTATCTTCATTAACATCTTTTCCACCAGTGCTTTTTTTTTTGCTATGATCATTCCGAGAAGAGTTTCAAAATGTATCTTGTAAATATGAAGGACTGTTTGCATAATCTAGTATCAGTTCTGAATTTAATGCAAATTCTCATCAAAAGGAAGCAACACTGAAAGTGCTTCAAACTTTCATCACAAATATTTTGGTCCAAAAATTAACCACAAAAATTAACCACTATTCCTAAGCATAACTTTATGATGAAAATTATTGCAAGAATTGCAGCATATTGTATTTTAGTCACAAATACTGTAAACTAGGAAGGTGATGCCTTTTCAAGTACTAGTGGAAATAAATGCTATACAACCTAATTGTTACTGAAATGTAAGAAAAAAAAATAACAACCAAAATCAAACCAACCAAATAGCAAAAAGCCAAAACAAAACAAGATGCAGTAAAAGATTGCAACCACAAAAGACATAATGAAGTGAAATTCTATGGATAAGTAACCAAGTTTTCAAATTTTAATCAGAAATTACTGGATTATGGTATGTTAAATATCCTTATAAGTAGTTATCCTTAACCACTGGTGCAAGGCTTGCTCACGTGACAGAAAAGCAGCAGCAGACACCAGCAGCTGGCAAATCAGACCAAGGGAAATACACACTCAAAATAAGGGATCCCTTCCTCTTCAAGGAATGTTGGTTGACCAACACCAAAATATTTATAGAGCTGAACCATCCCTATGGACATATACTGATGTGTATAGACTGAACACAAGTGATTGGTCTTAGGGCAGCAGTAACTGCGTAAAATTCAATTGGCGACTGGAAAAAAGTAAAGAATTGTTTCCTACCTATGAGTTAGAGGCCCACACTGCAAAAGAAAATTACAAGATCATGCACAAATAGGTTAGTTAAGAAATCTATAGCAAACACTGGGAAAGTTTTGGATGTCTGATTTTTTGGGAGCAAAAAAATTCATGTCTCCCAACTATTTTCGTCTTTTACTCTATGCCATAACTCTCCTCTGTAATCTTCCTGATTAACAAAGGTGTTTATGTAAGCTAGGTGTAACACTGTTGCATGATCTATACCTTTATTATAAAAGCAGCTAAGAACAATTTTTTACCTCCTGATAAGGAACAATCAGCATATTGTAATACTGAAATTAGAAAGATTAGAATTATTCTAATTCAATTTCTGGTTTAAAAGTCTATGACTACAATTGAAAAACTCAGAGCATGAACAGCCACAGAGAATGCCAAGGTCATGCAACAACAACAGCTGAGAGAAAACACTTAGGTAATGGTCTTTCTTTAAAAAAACACCAAACCATGTACTACTTTGGAAGATAAAAATTTTAAAACAGTACAATTTTTTTTTTCTTTTTGCTTATCCTGTTCAAAACCAAACAAATCATTACTGTGAAGGTTTTTGGTGTACTGGAAAGGAAAAAAAAGATTCATTAACTGAAAAAGTGACAAGTTTTGAAAAGAAAAATGCCATCGGCCCTAGTAAGTAATTTCTAGAATGTCCTGTAATTTTGCTATCCTAAATATCACATGACATGAAGAAGAAGTGAACTTGCATCAGAAGTGCTGGTGAGGACATCAGGCAACAAAAGCAAGCCCACAGGAATATTTTCTTGGTGTGGCACAGCAAGTGTGGAGTGTCTGAAGCAGTGGTGTGTTTGGGTCAGACCTCTCCCTCTGAGCTCGTCCTGCCATGCTGCCATCGATGTCCTCGGAGAGGGACAGACACTTCCAGGGCATGAGTCAGACAGATGCTCTGCTGCCTGTGTCTAAGGTCTAAGGCTGGGCAAAACATGGCCCAGCCAATACAATTACAGGCATTTCACTGAATCCCTTTGTCCTACAATTTTTCCCTTTTTTTTGGTTTGTTTGCTTGGGCTTTTTCCCCTAAAAACAACTGCTTTCAAATGCTGGTAACTTGTTTTTGCAGGAATTACAAGGTGGGATCCTCTGTAAAAATATTTATTTTAAAATATTTTTTTCTTTTTATTTATTTTTAAATTATTTTGTTTAAAAAAATATAACCTCACAACAATCATATTTTACACAAGAGGTCTATGATTGATGTCAACATCATTTATATCACATCTGCAAACTGTTATAAATAACATGTAATGAATAAATTGTTCAACTGTGATGGTTCCAAAATCTTTGAATCATTAGGATGTGTCTTTTCCCCTGAGACCATCACTCTCTTTAGCAAAATAAACAAGATTTTGCACTTTTGAATATTTTAGAAAATTACTTTTCAGTCTTCCATTTCTACATGGAGTCCCCATTGTTCCTTGAATTGCAGGAGATACATTTCTTGGTCCTCAGATGATTCATCAGATACCTCTTTCTCACAGAGTCTGAGCAAAATTCCTTCTTTGTCAGGATCATCACACTTGAATATTCCTTCACACACCTGATTTTCAACACTGGACAAAGTGGGAATATAGAGTCTTCCACTGTGAGGATCCCAATCAAGTAAAATGGTCTGCACATCTCCTTTTTCTGTGAGGCCCTGTGTGATTTCTTCCAGCTGATGATAGGATGTCTGCCCAGATTTTTCAGTATCCAGGTCCATGAAGTCGATATGTGTCTCAACTGGCAATTCATCTGCTGCATCAGTCACCTGCAAATTAAGTTCTTCTTTTTTCTGTCCCAAACAAAGGTCTGCTACCCTTATCTCTAGCTGGGGGGAATATGGCTGTCCTGTTTCCATATCAGCCAAGTCCCCCAAAGCAATCTGTGGCTTTCCCTGTAGCCCCCCAGGGGCAGAAAACTTCTCTTCTAGTTTCTGACCAGGAGTGAAGTCTTCAGCCCTTATATCGTGTTCATACTCTACAACCCCTGCATTTTTATCTGTCCAAGTATTCTGTGTTCCAGACTGACCATGAAATGCCCAGTTTCCAGTTTGGTTCCCTTCTACTAAAGTATCTTCTTTGAGTGAAGTCTCTTCATGTGAAATATCAAGCAAATATTTTGCTTTTGGCACCTGTTTAGAAGGCAAATCCTTCCCTTCAGTGTCATTGTAAACAGTGTTATTATGGGGACTTTTCCTTCCTGATAGACAACTGGATTCCTTACACTCATCCCTATTAACAGTGATAAGGTTGAGCACTATTTTTTCACTTGGTATGAAAACCTGTTCCTTGCATTTGTCAGTGTACTGCCATACCTGGAAAGTAAAAAAATGTTGAGTGAAATATAATAAAAAATACCATCTTTCTGCATCTTATACTATCTTATATTTTTAAAATATAAGGCTATGCTAAACCTTTTTAGGAGGTTATTTCAACTTAGGGAAGGAGACAGTTCATCATATAAACATTCAAGAGTGTCAGTATGCTCCCCCTTTTTTTATTCTATCTGAAGTAAAACTCTATTATGACTAGTTTTAATATCCCTTTCCTCCCCTTCCCCAAGTCAAAATAATGGTTAAAACAATTCTGTCAAAACAGAATTCTGTTAAAACAATATGGGCTTTGTTTCCAAACCAACTTAAATACAGGCGACTTTGGAGAAAACATCAGTCTTTGTTCCTGGACTAAGGATGGCTGAATCTATTCCACTCCTTTTGACTAGTGAAGAGAAAATGCAGTCCCACAAGTCCCACAATGCACAACCAGTTCCCACAAGAATTGTCAGGTAACGTGTTAATGTCTAACTTACAGAGAATAAAGTAATACCAGGTTTGCTTTCAGAGAGGGAGCTACACATCAGGTTGAAGCACAGTGTACAGAGCCTGCACTGTGCAGTCTGCCACAGGCTGCTTTTGTGACTCTGTGCAAAATCATCAAATTAAACAATAGGGATCTTTCTGAAATGAGTAAAATTTTTGACAGGAATTCACACTGTGTGGGCACTGGTGGAGTCAATAAGAAAAACAACCAGAAGGTGCATTTCAGTGCTTTCAAGCTTGAATGGAAGACTAAGCCCACTAATGGATGTACCAAGTAGTCTCAAAGGCCGACAGGTCAGAAATGCTGGACCAAAACAAATGGTTTATTCCATATGCCCCCATCCACACAGGGCGCACATGTGGAACAGTCTGCATGTTGGGAAAGCCAGAGAACATCATTAAAATACAGGTCTATATGCATTTGTTACTTTAACATTGACTGAATCCAGAGGCGAGGGAATAAAATTGAAGCTCATTAAAAAGTGCAATGAACTTTAAAAAACTTTTTCATGAGCAAAAACAACCTCTTGAAGTTAGGAGTTTAGTCTGCTACTGAGTAGGAATTTTTCACTAAGTAGCCCTTCATGCTCTTGGACTTTAAAGAGCTCTGTCCTGTTAGGTCCCCAAGAGACCAAGCTATCTCCCCATACCATGACCTGCCTCGCAGGAACAAAACATAAAGAATAAGACAGAGACAGACTTTTTCCTAGGCCCTGTAGTGACAAGGGACAGTAGTTTTAAAATGAAAGAGGGTTCATTTAGACTGGAACAAATAGAACAAATGGAACAAATGGAACAAATTCTTTATTGTGAGTGCGGTGAGGCACTGGAATAAGTTCCCCAAGAAGCTGCCCCATTAGTGGGTTGACAACACTCCTCATAAGTGCAAGTGCTCAAAGTCAGGTTGAATGGAGCTTTAAGCAACCTGATCTTGTAGTAGATGTCCTTGCTCATGTCCGAGTGGTTGAACTAGATACCTTTGAAGGCCTCTACCAACCCAAACCACTCTGTGATTCTGTGATTTACAGAACCCTGTGGTTCTGTAAAAATACCAGTGCCTCATCAAGTGCAAGAGCTGTTTCTCTGCACATCTGAACACACTGCAGCAGCTCCTTCTGATCCCTTCTGAACTCACAGTCCCTCTGTGAAGATTTCTCCTGTCAGTCACCTCTGCACTTCTCTAATCTTCTGCAGCAAAATCAGCATGTTGAAACCAACTCCCTTTTATCTCCTATCTCATGGTGTCACGCAGATTGGATTAACACTGAAGCCTTCATTCATTATTATAATTGCATGTTTATGGTTGAGCAACTTGCTTAAAGATACCTGTGAGAAAGCTCTGTTGAGCCCATGAGCTGGAAACCAGTAACATTTCATGGACTTTGTGTGTTCTTTCTAAAAATCAATGATCTTTGTAGCACTAAGGAATCTGAGAGCATTTTTTTGCAAAAAGTGTATTTGGGCTGTCTAAATAACAGAATCTGTTTATTTATACATTTTTGGATGTTAAGAAATGGTTCGGTATTTCAAAGCATTCTTGAAATCCAGGTTAAATTATCCATGATGCAGATGTGTTAAATCCTTCACGAACACAATTAAATGGAAAAATATGGTAATACTCAGTAATAATCCAAGAAAACATCATGGTGTGTCTGTACTACTTAATTGTCTTTCTTTCTTGTTTCTGAATTCAACAAATTAATAACTTTTGTTCAACTGACTTTACACAGTGCTTCACCTCAGATAAATTTATGGAGCTCTGACACCCTGACAGACCTTGCATATTGCACCTCAGACCATGCTTAAGGCAATGACTCCCCCGAAACCAACAGCCCTGTTCTGATCATTGCAAACTTGAGTTATTACTGTTTTTCTTTCATTTAATAACCCTCAATATGGTTTTCTTCTCTTGATCTCAGTGGAAACTAGAGCTTTTATTTGGAGTTAGCCACAGTTTCCTCCAAGCCTGCTTGGAACCCTGGAAAACAGACAGCTCTGCTGTGAGTACTAAGTCTGGCAGTGACATCCTGCAACAGAAGACACTTACCAGGTTTGTTGGATGTTTTTGTTTGTGGATGTGAATATACTTGTGCACACAATAGCACACCACAGAGATAAAAAGCAGAGCCAGTGTGGTAGGCATAATATATCCAAATGTGATTGTTATAGTTTCATCTTCTGTTTTATCTGTTAATAAAACAAAAGTTTTCATTGCAACAAGCACCTTTTAATGTATGTAAAGAGTAATATGTGTATTCACCACATTGAATTTTGGATACAGAATGCAAAAATTTTAGATAAACAAGGAATTTTCAGGAAATGGAAAAAAAATTATATTTGAGCTACCGGCAAATTATTATTATTGTCTAATGATAAATTAAATTCTAAAAAGAAGTAATAACATTTCCCTTAGTTCTCCTGTTGCTAACTTCAGATTAACCCAGCTCTGCCACTCCCAAACTGCATTCAAGTAGGGAAAACTTTCTCCATGCACAAAAACTCAAAGAATGCAGATACTTTTCTTCAGTGGTACTGATGTACCTTCCAGTCAGTCCCAGCTATGCTTTATTAGAGGCAAAGTTTTTTTCCATTGGTATAAGTGCACAGAGAAGGGAGAAACCATGCTAATTATCGCTCTCAAAAAATGGATATATAAAAAAACCTCACAAATTCAATCACCATGACTTTTTCTAATTTGCATCTTTTTTTTTTTTATTTTGCCACCTCACACATACCCTTCAATATAGTTATGCAGTGTTCTTTGGAAAAGCCGCTGTCCAAAAGTGGTGTGGTGACATGTATCTGTGCACTGACACAATAAGCTGTTCCAGGCTCTAACCAGGGCACAACCAAGGTATTGTTGCTGATGGAGAAGGACCACTGGAAGACATTAAAAAATATTTACCCCCACCTTTAACTCCTGAGCTACAGAAAGGTCATGAGTGTACACATTTTCTAGAATGATTGATACTCTAAGAACTGCCAGCTGCATCCTTTTCTTCCAAATGCAATCAACATTCAAGTTACTTGTTAAGTCACATCTTCTCTGATTAATTTCTCTCCCAATTAAAGATTCTTGTACCACCACCGAACAATTTGCTGCTTCATATGAAGCAGGACCATTGGCCACTACTGGCCCACATTCTTCTGCTGAAGTTGAAATAGAGCTAAAGCATCACTCCAGCCCTGTCCTGATACACAAACAGATGACAGGCACATGATATGGTTCCACAAAGTATTTCAAACTGGGTTGTTATGGACAAGACAGAAACCTTAGGGTAACAGGATTTATGTAGACCTGGGAGTCCAAAGTAAAGTACCTGCACCTTTGTGAAAAAACCCTCAACAAACCAGTTAAAAAAAACCAAAACCAAAACCAAAAACCCCAAACACACAAATACAACCAAACAAAACACCAAACCACTTGTGTCTACTACACCTTGCTAATCTTGGCATTTCAAGAAGCACAGAGCACAGATTTATAGGAGCAGTTCTACAGCCTTGTCAAAGCTTACCCGCTTCTTTGTTTTTTTGTTGAAGACAGACACATTGTACTGTAGGCCAGGATACACTTGAAGCAGAGACATGGATTCTTCCTCAGGACTTCTCTTCCACTTCTCAGGAGCAGTCAAAATGATTGAAATCGATCTGTCAGTAGAAGAAACACTTACCATGGGTGGATCTATTTTAGCTGAAAAAATAAACATGTACAAAAAGCAGTCAAATTCAGCAGAGGTAGTGGTTTGACCAGTTTCATCAAATTGATCATATTACATTTTTGCAATATTTGGAAGATGCCAAGTAGAGCTTTGAACAATTTATTTATATTGGTAGAAAATTATTTACTAAGATACTTAGTTACAGATAACTAAGAGGATCTTTATAGTGAGAAAGTAAACACTGACTTGGAATTTTGCCAAAAATTTCCTGGGACTTTACAGGATAAACAACCTTGAAATTCAATTTACTAAAATAGGCTGAATTACATGTATGTCCTTAGATTATCTGACACAGATAAGAAATATTGGGCTCTTGAGTAATGCTTATTGATGGGTTTAATAAAACCTTTTCAAAATCAGAGCTATTTATACTGTGAATGTGCCACAGATTGTATTTGCCTTGAGTAAGGCTTTACCATAGCATTACAAAGAATTCAGTATATACAAGACTATATATATATATATATATGATATCTCCAAATTCCAATTTTATTATTTCAATTACTTCTGTCAAAAGCAGAATAAAATAATAACTGTGAAACAACTAAAAAAAATTTTACTTCATGCTAGAATTAAAATATCATACACTGTGAAGGCCCATGCATTCTGAGCACACATTATTAATCAAGGCCATTGAACACCTGGCTGTGTGCTTAGCTCTCCTTACTGTCTGTTAGAGGGTTAAATCGTGTGGTCTCCATCCAGTCAGAGCATGTCCCATTTAGGAATGCTTTAACACTTGCATAGTATTGTTCTTCGTAGTCAGAGGTCTCACTGGAGAGGTCACACCATGTTCTGTTTATATTCCTGCATTCTGGCTTTCTAATCCATTTGCCAACACCATATCTATATTGAAAAGAAAGAGAAAGGAGCTGTATAAAAGCTATTTCTATTATATTAGTCACCTTATAATATAATTTTCTCTACTTTATTATGGCTGATAAAACAGTTTCCATGTTTAGCAGAAATGTGAAATTTCAAGAAATCTCAGCTTCAGCTGAGATGAAGCACAAGACTTCCGCAAGATTTTAATGAAAAATAGAGTAGGCTCTATCCAGAAGAAGCCAGATGAAACTAACTGGGATGTTAGTGATATCAATCTAAGTCAAGCTTTGCCTGTGCAGACCAGAGATCTCTCAAATTCAGTCTCCACATCTTTAGCTTAAATTCTAAACGCACGATAACAGACAGGGTAACTATTTATATGGAAACAAAAAGTTCAGTGGGAATGGTCAATGACTCATCCTCAAGTATGGACACGGATGATGCTCAGGGTGTCCAAGATGAATGCCAGGAGACTACTCATTCCTTCCTGATGCCTTGCTTTCTAGTTTAAAAGGAAGACTCAATTGGAACACAATGAACTTCAAAACCCTTCTAGCTGAAGAAGGACATTTGTCTGCTACCAACATTGCCTTGGTACTGACCAGCTCTTAAACATTGAACCACTGGACCTGGTAGAACAAACCAAGATTTCCTTGGAACATTCCTGTTTGGATTTGCTCAGAAGGTCCTGCTCCTTAAATTCACATTAAGAATTCCCCCTTTGGCTGCTAATTAGTAAGGGTGTGTGGCAGCTTCTGCCTGACTGCCAGGTCAATCATCAGCATTTTCCACCTATCTCAAGGACTTGCTCTCCTGGGTGGGTAGAGGCACATGGGTGATTTTGTGTTTAGTGTGAAAAATGGCCATACCTATGGCTGCAGACTCTTCATGGACCAGCTGGCCTTTCAGAGTCAGTGCAGTTAGTGCAGTTCAGTGTTCTGAACATTTTTCCTCCCATACAATAGTCCTGGTTTCAGCTAAGGACAGGGTTAATTTCTTGCAGTAGCCATTAAGTGGGGGGACCCTGGAGCTGTTGTGGGCCAAAATCCTGTTATTCAATATCATCTTCTATCATTGCCAGAGGCACAGGAAAGGGACTCTCCATTTCAAGAGGAAAGGTGTTCCTTTCCGGTGCAGGAAGCGTGGCAGATGGAGCAGTGTGGTAACCCTGCTCCTGACTGAAGGGAGCTATTTGGTCAGCATGGCTGCAGTCAGCTTGAGCTCTGCACTCTCTCTTTTTGAGATTTTTATCATTAATTTTGCTGCTGTCACTGCTCTTTGTCTTATCTCACTGCCGTTTTCAGTAAATTGTTCTTATCTCCATCTGTGATCTTTGCCTTTTGTGCTTCCAACTGGAGGTGGAGGGGGAAGTGAAAGGCATAACAGTTTTTTTTAGCAGAACTGCTGAATTGGAGAACACCATTCCTAAAGCATGACAATAATTATCGTTCACTCTGTAACTGCTGAGCACTCTCAAGTTACAGGAAACTTCTAGAGACTGACATTCGTTTTACTGTTCTGAAAATGTTCCTAGATTGAGGGAGGTGTAAATATTAGAAGTAATGATATGGGAGCATTACATAATCTGTGACAATGGTGCTACACCTATTTAGAAACTTTTATCACTGCCATTCAGGATGACACAGTGCTCTCTCAGCAGGAATAAAGGAAATGAAGTCTGGCTCTCATGAAAATTCCTTGATACTCTACTAAGATGCAATGCTTGGTAACATTGGTGGATTTTCTCCTAGAGAGGTCAGAAGAAATCTGGGGGAGTGGGTCTGTCAGGAAAGAGCAATAATACACGCTGACTATTATTAATATTGATTGAATCATACCTCTCCATTTAAATATCCATTTAAATGTGTACAGAGGATGTATGCAGATATCAGTCCACAGCACAGCTCTTCTTCATCCTTCTCTCTCATTTTAGATGTGTCTCTGAAAGCTCCTATACTATTACTGTTGCTTCCTACACTTCTTTCATGAGAACATCTACATTTTTTAACTCGGTGTGAAGTAAACAGTGCCAGAAGCAGAAGTTAAAAACCACACCGCTAAAGTCTAGCTCATACTTTAGTTCTTTCTTTACTTTATATCAGCAATACCTTCCATAAAGTTGGGTTTTCTTTTTAAATTATTATTTAAAATGCTAAAATAATAATCAGTGGGAGATTAACAAGCCAACTTACACTGCATACTTCACCTTGTAGAGTACTCCATCACCTGTGCCTTCTGGTGCTGACCAGTGAAGGATATTCTTCATATTTATAGATTCAAAATGGACATTCCTAGGGTTGGGCAAAGAACAATACAACTCTCCTGAGAAAGAAAATAAGAGAGGAACAACACACACTAAGAATCAGCAAATACATACACTCCCAAAGTAGCCAAAAGAGACAGTTATTTTTAAAAAGGCCATAAATTCTACCTTTTTTAGCATTCAAAGCACAATGTGGTTGGCTATGGAAAATCAAATTTTTTATAAGTGTCCCTACATATCTCAAATTCCATCTTTATGAGTGTATATTCTCTCTAGCAAAAATGGCTTTGCCATTAATGATAGGCATGGAAATTCAGTGACTGGAAGCTGAAACTAGAAAAGCTTGGCCTAGAAGAGAGACACATTTTTAAAATTGCAACTGTATTTGAATATCAGAAAAAATTAAGACTGAAATTTTTTAAAATATCCTTAATACTTCCCTAGAATCTTCTCATAGCTGAGTGGATTTTTAAAAGGCAAACCAGGCATTAAAAAAAAAAAGACACAGAGTCTGCAAACATAGCTTTACAAAGTGAAGTATGACTTTACTCTGGAAAACTGGACTGGATTTTCACAATAGCCCTAGCATCATTTGACCATCCCTTCTAATTCTCCAGAAAGTCAAAAGCAAACATTTACTATAAGGTCCAACTTGCTGTTCATTGCACCAGCTTTTGAAATTAATAAATAGGCAAATTTGGGTATCTTAAGAGCACAGTTTCAGCTCTTTCTAATACCCATCTCTAATGTAATAAATGTCATGAAGGTGCCCACATTGCTAAATTGCTTGCAAAACAAAGCCTGTGGGCCCAGGGAAAGAATCCCAACTTCAAAGTTATGACTCAAGCCTCAGCTACTTCTGCCATGCTCTGGGGGGAGCAACCCCTGAGACCAACCCTGAGGTTGCCACTGCTGAGAAGGAGCTTCCCATTGCATGTAGCCGAACGAGCACAATAGGGAAGAGGAAAAATGACTCAGTGGTTTTTCAGGACTTTTCAGAACCCTTTAATCTCCTCCTTTGGGAATGCAATTCTAGTTCTTGAGGTAACAAAATAAGGCAAAGAAAGGGGAAAAAATGTATCAACACAAACAGTGGGAACCTGTTCAAATGAATACTCCTTGAGCTGTTATTTCTGTAAGCAGACCTTAGGGTATTTTTGTAGTATATTTCACTATTACTAGAGCAATAGTGTTCATCCTCCTATATACGTAACATATAGTTGCTTTTGTAAACAAAAGTCACCACAGTTTTCCTGATTAATGTGCAGACTTCTGTCTTTGAGCTAAACAATAAAAGATTTTTTTCTCTTCAATACATTTATTAAAACAATCTCCTTGCAATTCTGTAGAGACCCATTACTTCAAACTGTTTGAGTGCAAACTCTTGTTTCCCCATGCTCTAGCTGCTCATTAATGTTGTACTGATATATGCATGCATCTGTAGATTCAGATCACAACACTGTTTATGGAAGGTATTTCTAACGCTGCTCTTTTTTATCTCTAGCACTTAGTATTCAGTGGCTTCCATTTTCTAGTCAGAGAAGAATTTTTGCCAGGTATAATCCTTAGGGTAAGCTTATCTATTTACAAAAAGCAGAAAGTCCCATTTCCTTGGCACTTGGATGCAGAAATGTCCCATGACAGTCAGCCTGTAAGAGCTCAAACTACCGACTTGGTTGTAGCAACATAAAAAAATGTTCCAGGATGCCAGGGGATATAAAATCAGCAATAGGAATTCTCCAGGAATTTGCCTTATTCTAACACTTGCTTCCAAGTGGGAGATTAAGAATCTAGAAAATCAAAGATTTTCATTTCCCCAGTATGTCCTCTGCAATTGCTTTATGTGAATCCAAATGAAGCTGCCCAGGAGAGTTGAGAAAGTTGTTCACCTTTCCACATTTATCCACCCTTATTTTAAAACATTTATATTCCTCAAGCACATTTTAAAGTAGCAAGAGTCATGTGTTTGGCTGTTACATTAAAATATTTTGAAACTATTAACGTGAAACTGGCTCTTTGACATTTTACATTTATTTTTTTAATTTTAATTTCCTCCTCCCAGTGTGGTTTCTGTTGTGGTAAATGAAGTTTCAAAACAGAAACACTGACTGCAGCAGAGGAGCCAATCTCAGTACAGACTGTATCTTTACAAGATCTGAAGCACTACAACATTGCTGGTGTGCTCCCACCTACCCCCAGTTCAGTGAGATTTGGTAGACAAAGGGACTGAGACCGTTAACTTTCCACGAGATGCAAAAACACAGATTTGGTTTCTATATCTGGTTTTGCCCCTTTGCTAAATGGCTCCTGCCCTTACAATAAATTGTGCGAGTTAGTTGTACCTAAAAATTCTGCACATGCAAAACAAGAATAGAACTACCATACTCCCCTATTTCTCCAGGAAGAGTTAAGAATAAATTCCTTCACGTCTACTTGGTGATCAATGGTATCAGGAGTCACGTGTAGAGAACAGATTATACATAGAGCTTGAATGCTATCACACAGGAAAAGATTCAAGTATATGCAACAAGCTACATGTTTCAGTCTTTTAACTTGTCTTCAAGGTCTTTTAACTTGTCTTCAGTCTTTCTGTTTCTAGTCTTTAAACACATTACATCCAGTTATATTCTGATTTTATTTCATTTATTGGGATCAATGGCATGGGTGTCACATAGAGCATTTCCAGTTTGTACTGGCCTAGGAGCAGAAATCAGTCACACATGTTGCTTTGCTAGGTTTTTTCTGCCACACAGCAATGGCTTTTATTCACTTCATTCAACTAAGTCACTTCATTTATTTATTGCATGGAAAAAATAGAACCCTTATTACTGTCTTTGCAAAGGTTGTAAATCAAACCTTGAGTAATATCATTGTTTACATCTTCATGACTGATACCTGGACTGGAAATGAAGTAATATAGGCTTGCAAACTTCGCCACCACAAGGAACAGCCAAGTCCTGATCTTAGAATAAGCTATAGTGAGGCTCTCCAAAACAGACAAGACTTAGCCTTAAAACACCTCTGCATGTGAGTGAAAACCCCCATTAATGTCAGTAAGATTTACTCACACGAGTAAATGTCTGCATGGCAGGTGCTTCATCTTCTCTTTATGAAATCACCAGATAGGTTTAAAAACCTGGTCAGTTTTAACCACAGAGCTCCCTGTCAAGTACATGCCTTGTTCAAGTCAGTACTGGTTATAGCCATATCTATCTACACACATGCACAGACACATACAGACAGAGGATAAACACAAGGATAAACACACATAATTTCCATGCTACAACCATTACCCATTCAGTGCATCTGTGTTTTACCTGCTAGGAGGCCCCCTGCCTCTCTTGGTGACAAGCAGCTGTGTTTAATGTCAGTGCTGAAGAACAAATACAGCTGCAACTACCCATGTCCTCTGGTTATAAACAGAATTTTTAGCTTTGCACTTCAGTTGGATAATCCAGCAGCTGCAAAGCATAAAAACACATAAATACAGAAAAATTCAGATTATTTTTTCTGTGCAGTGGCAAAAATTTTGGGGTGGGGAGAGGGCAGAGGACCCACTGAAAGCTGACCTATTGGTATCCAAGTGCCTCCTGTGCGACCACTGCTGTTTACTGAAGCCCTCTCAAGCAGAGTGATCATCTGCTCTATTTTACTGTGACATGGCACAGAGGTGCAGACACCAAATTATCCAATCAAATGCTGCAACAAAGGTCACAGAACCTTCTAGACAATTTTAAGATACAATTTAAGAGAGTGAGTGATGTGGAAATCATTAAGATAGAAAGATGAGCCTGACTGCAACAGTCTTGCTACCCACAGCAATAAACACCAGTAACTCCCTCCTGACAGTCATCTCAGAGTTCAAAAGAGGAACTGCTTTTCTGACAATGGAGGAGACTTTGACTTCAATTGTGGTTGCATTTTCTTACACAAAAGTGGCCCTTGGGAACACCTCCAATGGAAGGAAGGTGCTGGGTTCCGAATTTTTGGGCATCACTGCAGCTGTGCCTTGGCATTTGCAGCTGCCACTTTAAGGCCATGGACTGGACCCCCACTTACACACCTCAGACAGGAGACAGCCTTTCAAACAGGCTGAGTCCCTGATTTACCTTTTCCCACTGGTAGCTTAGACCTACCAGTGAAGCATCAAGTAATTAAGGATCAATCTAGGATACACTGCTTCTGGCATAAATGCTCTAAGCCAATGCTCTTTCTTTAGTCTTTCAGTTCAAGTTTGGCTAACTCCTACCATATTCCTAGGACATCTTGCTTGTTCCTTCTATGCTTTTGCTCTTCATTTTTTGAAGCATTTTTCTCTTTTCTTCCTTTAGCTCATCTGTTTTGACTGTTATGTTGTTCTCAGTGAAAAATAGTCCCTCAAACACATGCCTAAGTATAACATAAAAATAAAAATGGTCAGAGCAAATATACATTTAACATAATGTTCAGCATGTCCCTCACAAGCAGAGTGTTGGGGCTGTATTTCCTGGCACATCTCTAGCTCCTGGCAAGTCGGCACTGGCCATGCAGGAATGCAAGGGAGTGCGCCAATTGGTAAGCAAGGGAAGTGAGCCAAAATTGTAGATAATAAGTTACACAGAGGAAGGGAAGCCTAGCAAAGCCAGGAATACACTTTAGGAAACTTATTATTTACTCATCATCTTAGCAACAATTTAAGCAAATGAGTAAACTTCTTATAAATTAAGTGATCCTGAATGCTTTTCTCTGTGCAGATTCTTTTTGACTTGAAGTCAGCAGACCGAACAATGAGGAAGAGGAGAAGGACGAGGAGAAGAGGTATGTAGGAACCATTGCAGTTCAGCTGTCTTTATCATGGTGGGTTGCTGGAACTCTGGAGTTGTTGGGTATGAAACCATGTTAGTGAAACCCTTTGACTTGAGCAGCACTGGTGGGAATGTGGGGAGGAGCACAGAGGTGATTTCCTGTTCAAGTCATAGCAGCACTCGAGAGCTAACCACAAAGCATGCTCTTTGCTCTCCCACAAGAGGAGCCCGTTGCTCCTGTCATAGCTTCTTCAGAGGGGGCACAGGGGGAAGAAAGACAGGGACAGAAAGGCAAACATAAGGCTGCATGAAAGCCAGGTGGTACAGCAGATAGAAAAAACTTGAGGGAAGAGATGTGGAAAGGTGGGAGAAGGATGAGACTGGGGCACGTGGGGTTTGTTTTTCAAGAAATAGGCAGGCTGCCACTGGAAACAGGTGAGCCTGAGGAGGTGATTTCGTCACAGTGTGAGTGGAAATACAGCCTGAAGAACAGGAGATACCGAAGTGGGACTGGTGCTACGGTTTGCCCCGACAGGCTCTCCTCCACGTGAAGCCTTGCCGTTATTTATCCAAACCATGTCCTAACTCATAAAAAACATCTCCAAAGAGAATACTGGTAAAAGGACACTTCAGACTCAGTCTAGAAATACCCAGCCTCAGAAAGGAGGAGAAAGTCTTCTCAGTCCATTGAAGGCTCGTTAGGAGGCAGCTGGAGAGGAACAGGGCAGCAGACACCCATTCCTTTTTGCTAACTTGTATGAAATAAAATAAACTGAATTTTCTTCCCACTGTGTTGAAAGTTTGCAAGTACAAGAGCAGAGCTCCCATCACCTTCCCCATGCCCTGCTGCAAACACCTCTGCTTGACGCACTCCAGCAGGTGAGAATTACTGTAGATACATTTTCTGTTAATTCTGAGCAACCAATACTGGCCTGAAGCAAGCAAACAAGGTGAGTGAAATTCAAGGTGGGCTTGTCTAAAATTAGTCACAGTCCTTTTAAGGCTTTCAGAGTTGTAATCTGTGTTTTGTGCTTGATAGTTTGGTTTGGTTCCAGTTTGGTTCTTTTTGTTTTGTTTTTTAATTCAAAATGGAAAGAGGTTTTATTAAAAAAGAGGTTTTGTTTGACATGAAAAACCATTTTTTTTGCCAAAAAGAATGGCACTAATTTTGAAAGCCCAGTGGTGACAAAATACCATGACATGGTAGCTGTTTTTAAACAGATTTTTTGAAATTAAATACTGAAAATTGCCTGACTGTTCAGCGTTTAATGTAGAGGTTTTTCTTTTCTACCAAGAACAAATTTAGCATTACCAATTTATTACTGCTTAGACCAATCACAATGAATAGCCAAGACAATGCAAGCTTAGTTAGAATACCTCTGACATTTTACATTTGTTTTACAAAGTATCCAAGAGTTAAGCTTTCTATTTGAAATATTGTAAACATTATGCTCTGTGACAGTTATCAGCCTAATTGCCATATACCACATTTTGGTACACTCCTAATCCATCTTTACATAACATATCCATTTTTTACATAAAAATTGAGCCAAAATGATGTTTTGTTTTCATCATTCAACACTGACTAACAGCTATTAGGCAATAACAGTCCAGTTAGAACTAACAGCATTATATTTATTGTCTAATAGATGTTGCTTCTTGCTCTGTGACCTACTGATGGCTTTTCTAGAAAAGGGATTTTGCTTTTCTTGGGAGTCAAAACAATTGTAATTAGTGAAATCCACGATTGTGAATCCATGTTTTGCCTTGGACAGGAGATTGAATGTAACATCGATGGGGGATGAGCACTTGCCTTTCTTTCTGAGGGAAAGGCAATCCTAAGATGAAAGCTGAACACCTGCACCTGAGATCCCAGAGGAAGGACCAACACTCCCAGAAAGCTTGGGCAGGCAATACAGGGCTCTCAGGCAATGCCTTTGGGTAGGAATTGTTTGCAAAGAGCACCTGGGGCACCCCTCCATTAGTGTCAGACTCTGAAGGAAATAAGGTGCCTCTAAACAATATTCCAAGTTTCTGGGACACCAATTACAAAGGAAAGAGCTGTATGTCATTTCAAATTTTTATCTAGAGATGGTCCTGGGTTCCAAAATTCAGGCTCTTGTACAGATTTTCCACAACACTTGCACTGATGACCACTGGACTTAAATAAGATGAAAATTATATGCTTAGTTATTTAAAAATAAGCTGGCATTGGTATCTCTGAAAGCAACTCAAAATTACTGATGCATATTGAAGTAGTTTGTCGAAAGAGTTAACTGCGACCCAGTACTTAGTGGTGCTTAAAGGCATTCAGGGTATAAAGAACTGTCCTCACTATCTTTCAGCTCTCACAAGATCAGAAACTTTTACTGTGGAATTAAATGGGAACAGACTGTCCTTATACATTGAGTTTTGGAGGCAATACTTGCAGCAGAGAACAAAAGCACAAAGGCAGAATAGGTTTCTTAGAAGATCTGCTAATCCCTCCAATGCCTTGCTTCATTTTTTAACAGGAGATATATATATATATATTTAAAGAAATAACTTATGATTTTTCACAGCACCAGGGGACTCCCCCGTGCACACCTGTTCCAGGCTACAGTTTATAAGCTCATTCCCACTGGGTAACATCCTTGTCCATGGTGAGATAGCTCTCTCTTTGAGCTGCTCCCACAGCCCATGCTGGCTTTTTTGCTCCCTCTGTCTCTCGTGCTTGGATGTGTGGCGGACACCATATGATACAGTCAACAGGTGGGAGAAGGGACTTGGAGACACGAACCCACGAGCAGAGTATCTCTGCCAAAACCCCACCCTGACTTTTGTTTTAATTTAGGTACTGACTGCTCAGTTAGACTGCTCAGGGTCATGCCTGTCAAACAGAAAGGAACCTACAAACACCAAGGGTATTTGGGGAATTACCAAACGGGTAAAACAAGAACTATCTCAAGAGTGCGCTATCAACTTAGAGCTAACAGCAAAAATCAATACAGAACCTCGTAAAACCGAATTTCAGCTTAATTACAGAGAAAAGGAAAAGATGAAGCAACATTACAGAAATACCCAGCTTTCCTCCTCCTCCAGCCAAACCCACGAACACCAGGTGCACGGCTGCGTAGAGCAGACGGCACGAAGCACCTAAGCCTTGCTCCGAGGCTGGGGGAGCACAGCTCGGCACGGAGTGCCCCAGCCGGGGCAGGGATGCGCGTCCCCACCGCGACAGGCGGGGACAGCGCCGGCACCCACCTGTGCGAGCCGCGGGGCTCGGCGGCGGCAGCAGCGACAGCAGCGACAGCAGCG
>VWYI01024964.1:74202-110786 GCA_013399455.1 Anthoscopus minutus
CGCCCATCGGGGCGGCATCTCCCGGCCCGGGGCGCCCCGCGCCGCGCAGGTGGAAGGAGCCGGGAGAGGGAGCGGGAGCAGGAGCGGGCCGGGCCGGACCGGGCAGGAGGTGGGAGGAGGAGCCGGGCGGGCGGTGCCGCTCCTCCGGGGCCGTGCTGACGGGCGGGGGGAGCTGCGAGATCCGGCGATGCTGTCGCGGCCCCGTGACACTGTCGCCAAGCTGCGGGGTGATTTTTACTGCATCCCTCAGTGCTTTCACTGATGAATAACTCTCCCTCGAAACCACCGTAAGACGTGAGTGGGATGCTCTTGCACACCCTTTTTTTTTTTTTCTCAGAGGAAGCTGAAGGTTAACGTGGTATATCACTGGGCGTTCAAAGATACGATTTTCCCCGCTACTTCTCATTTAATTGTGTATTTGAAGATGGAAAGAGTCTATGGAGTCTCCATTCTTGGAGATACTGAAAATCTATCTGACGAAGCTGAGCGTCCTGTGCCACGGTTAGAGTAGGGGGACTGTAGAGACACATTCCCACCTCAGCATTTCTGGACTTGAGAGAAATAGCATGTTTTTGTTGTGAACAGAGCTCTCGCTGAGTGTGTGTGGAGCTGCTCAGGGCAGCCCTCACTGAGAGCAGGAGATGAGGGAACCTGAGAGGGTGCACACTGTGCTTGTAGCGTGCTACAGACTGAATATTTGGGGAGGCTCTAACACTTAAAGGTGCTGAGACATGAGCCCTTCTTCCCTTAGACGGACCCCTGCCAGCTCCTTTCCTACCTGCTGATCTGATTTGCTGTCCTCCCACTTGTTCTGTTATCTTCAAGTTTACCTCCTCCATCTTGGCACCCTTTTCCCGGTTTTTGGTCTCTTAGTCCTTTCATCACCAGCCACTTCCCTCAGGCCTTTCTGCACAGAGGGAGTATCATACAAACAAGAGCCAGGTATCAACTCAACAGCTACAGATCAATCCACTGAGGTGTGGTCAGCATGGGTTGACTGGTAAAACAAGAGGCTGTGTCTAGAAATTATTGTCTTGCTTGTTTGTCTAATTCTATTTGCAGAGGATGAGAAACTGTACATGCTACATATATATAGGGTAATATATATTGTATGTATATACATAGAGACAAGCACTACAGTGAATCTTCTGATGAACCTCTCTCCCCTGTTTCTGTTTCCATATGTTCCAGGCATTTCCATGGAAACCCTGGTTTCTCTCCCAGTTAACTGACTGTCACTCTATGTCTTCCCTGCAATTCCTGATTTTTTTTGCTGTTGTACTGTCTGTCGTAGGAAGGGGATACTTGGTGCCTTTTTCTGGATGCAGAAGCCCACTCTGAAAGTGTGGTGAGAAAAGGAGGTTTCTAACCTTAATTCTGACTCCACAGACAAAACTTTGTTCAAAGTTCAAAGCCATGATCACAAGGCAAGTAATCCTGCTTGCTCATAGCCTTAAGTATACAGAGAGTGAGTGATGAGAAAACCTATAGTGAGATAGGTACTCAACTGATGGTCCTCCTGCCAATAAATTTTGGCCAGATTTTTCACAAAGACTCTGATGAAAGATGACACTACTTTCTCTGACTGGAGCTGTTTCCACATTCAGCTGAAATTTCTTGCACTCTTGTGGATAAATGACATTTTAAACAGATGTGAGGAGAAAGGTTTTCTGGTGGTTTTTTATTTCTCTACCCTTAGTCTTGGGAATGCCCCAGCTGACTTGACTTTGAAAGACTTCAGCCAGGCTTTAGATTGGAAACTTTGTCAAAAGTGGCTGGGGTTTCTGAGTATTAGAAAGAGTGAAAGTAGCCCCTCAATTTCAGTGTCTCATTTTCCATTTTCTTGTTTTTTCTTGAAGAAAAAAATTAATACCCTTTTCTTGCCAGAGTTTGGCCCTGCCAATACAATTTGCTATCACCTCTACCTGCATCTTCAGTCATGACAGTGGAGCTTTGTCTCCATTGTAGTTTGATCTTCCTCTCTTTCTCTAATTTTTTGTCTAAAAGAAAAGATACACATAAGAAATTAATGATAGAATAATCTCATTTTAGTGGGATAGAGTCTCTCTCATTTACATTATAGCAAGTTTGCATATAGCCCTTAACTTCCACAGATTTGGTCCAGATTAATTGTACAAGAGAGTGGTTAGGAGTAGAATTTAACTGCTTTACAAAGTGGCTAAAAGACTCAATAGGGTGAACAATATATTCTTTATTATAAAAAAAGTAGTTCAAGAAGATAATTTAGTTATACAATGGAAAAAGTCAGAAGAACATTTAGGATTATGTATCATAAATTTTTTTAAAAATCCAGTCCTTGACATTTTGATTTATTCTCCCTTTTAGCAGGGTGTTGAAATGATGTTGGGATAAGCTATTGCCTTTGTCAAATAAGTGTGAGAAAGAGAAGATAGTCTTTCCTGGTAAGATGTTATGTGACATCCTGGTAAGATGTTAGGTGTTCAGGAGCAGTTTGCTTCTTCAAGGAACTTGCTGGCAGGCTCCAGAGGTTTTTTCACCTGACATCCCTAGCCCTAGAAGCACAGCAGGAGGGAGGAAATTCTGTGCTTGATAGGGTGGGGAGTGTTAACCAGCTAGATTGCATCAATCTGGAACTGTGAGTGCCCTTTTTGGTTTTCTTTCTCTTTCCCTGATCACAAGGGCTACAGCTGAAATCAAATCATAGTTGTGCTTTTCAGCAATCTCCCTCTCACTCCCAGTACTGCTCAAATTTCTAAGAAATATGTTTATTTTGTGGAACAGTGCACACACAGCTTTTGGCTCCAACACTACCTGTAATCCCATTCTCCTTTCTCAGTTGCTGTTTGCTTTCATTGGAAATTTGCCTGAGTGAGGCTGGCAGAGTCTGGCCTGTGTTTCTGCCAATTGATGGTGATATGTTGACTGTGCTTGGGCGGTGACTGTTGCTGGGTGTGTTAGCAGGTGAAGAGTGAGGTAGATTGACTGCACAGATATTTCTACAGACTGTATTTATTGTCTGCAAACAATAAGAAAAGTCCTGTTTGGACACAATAGAGTTTCAGTCAAGAGCATCACATCCTAGATGCATCCCACTGGATCTGGGCCTGCTATCAGTGAAGAAGAGAACTTTTCTCAGACTTTTCCTACTGCCAGCAAATAAAGAGATGGTCTTGGAAAATCGAGAGCCTATGCTTTGCTCTGTAAATAGTTTAACTCAGGAGTGGAAATGAAAGTGTCATTTCAATGTATATAGCTTCAGACATTGCCAAATGTATTCAAGAAGAACAACATGAGAACTAGAAGGAACTGGAAACTAGAGACATGTGGCCACAGTCCAATCTAGCCTTGTAAAACTGACCTTTCTAGGGAAATTTTCAAATTGTTCTAATTTAAGATGCAGGTAGTCTGCCCTGGACAATTTTTAAATTATACATGGAAAAGATAAACCTACACTGTTGCTCAGAAAACATTTCAGGAAATTTTTGTCTTTTCATTCTTTCATCAGAACAGTAGCAGTATAGTATTCTTAAGAGAAACTTAAGAAAAAGTGCTTGAAAACACTAAAAGATGCTATCAGGTGTAGGTTTTGAAATCCAGATGTAGAACTGAGAAAGGTGTTTGTATTTTTTGTGCTCACTGCAGGAACAAATCTGTGTCTTGTGTAACATGACCAACCACCTTGCAAGTCATAAGAGGGATTTTTAAGTTTAATCAATTGGTTTAGGTTTAGATTGGGATGCTTGTTTTCTGATACTGTACAATTTGATGCTTCTCATATTTACAATGTCCTTTCCCTACACATCAGTTCTCTGTTGTTGAATCTGTATTTTGACAGCCAGATTAAAACTCAAGTGCAGGCTACTAGGTTTTGTTGGTGCAATCAAGAGGCAATGGTCATCTGTTCAGCTAAGCAGAAGATTGATGGCAAAGTGTCTCTTTTGCTACTCCTGATACTTGTTGCTTTGCTGGTAAATGCCTGACACTGTTCACATTGATTGCCTGACTGCTAGCTTTGCTACCCTGCATGCTATTATTTAAAACTTCTAGGGAATTATCCAAAGGAAATGTCTCCTAAAGAGACATCATCTATCCTGTCCTCAGAAATCAGTCCCCAGAACATCAGAAGACTGTGCCCAAGGGCAAAGTGGAATTACAAGCAGCCTGACTGGACTGACCATGAATTTCACATCTCTTCACTGTCTCTTTGGAAGGGGTTAGTAGAGGAATAATGACTCAGTACGTCATTTGTATGCATAGATCTCACAGAGCTACTCGAGCCATTTTATTTCTTTCACCCTTTTCCCTTTGTTAATTATTTGGATGATTAAGTAGTATACTAAGGCGTAACTAGAGAAATCCTCCTGTGCAAAAGCAGAAAAGATTAGGTGTAAGTCCCAAGAAGTCTCTCATGAACCTTTAGAAAATCGTGATAATGATATGCTAAAAAATGTGCCTGTCCTGAAAACCAGACTTCCTAAATTGCTTATCAGAAACATTAATAACCTTAAGATACAGCCTTGTAGGACAGAAATGAGTCTAGCAAACACCTGGAACAGGATGGAAACCTATTCTTGTCTGGGTTCTAAGAGTCCAATATGTCCTTTATACTGTGGCACCTGGCCTAGAAACCACAGGCAGGTGTCTCAGCTACCTCCCCTGCTGCTATATGTATCATTCCTGCCTGAGAAGTAGAGGAATGACACAATCTCATCAGGGTTTAGATCAGACATCTGAATTTGTGGGTTTACTCTATGTTCACAAATAATTTTTGAACATCTGTTGTTTTTTAATGCTTGATGTTCGTGGTGCTACTGCATCTGCATGGCTAACATGCCTTATCTTCAAAAAGTCTGACTTTCAGTCATCTGTTCACATGTTTGCATTTCAAAAACAACACTTATTTTAGGTGTCTTCCTAAAAAGGAAGACTGCAATTCAGTTTGGAAGATCTTCGTGTGATAACTGCTGCAAACAGCCAGAAAGTCAGACATAATTATTACCTTAAGTGTTCAAGGTCTTTGAAATCAAGTAAGCCTGAATCTGGATCACTCATCCAGAGTTGTCAGGACTCTTTATTACTTGTGCAGTAAGACTGGGGCAACCACATAGAGGGCAGAGTTCTGCAGGCAAGTAGATGCAATGGCCGTAACACAGGTAGGTGTGACATGTCCAGAATTGTACTTAGGGTGTGCCTACTGTGGGGATCACCCTTCAGACTGTGGCCTAACACGGCCTGCTTAGCCCAGGCAGTACTGCCATCAAGAAATTAGATGTGCAAAATATGGTCATACTCAATAAACTGTGAATGAAGAAGTCAAGCATTCAAATGTTTTACTGTTACAATTCCTTTACCTCCCCTTGGGAACAGAGTGGAAACTGTCGTTTTCAGAGTGGTACTACCCTGTTATGATAATGTAACAAAGAAAAGAGGAAGAATTGCAAATGATTAATAAATCATAAGAGACAACTGAAACTGTTGCTCAAATGGATGGAGAAGGCTTTTTCCATAATGAATGTCTTCTCCTGTGAAAATGACAAATATGGCATGTATGTAAGAGGGAGTGATGCCATTCTAGCAGTGTTTTGTTAAGGAAGGAGAGATCCCTAAAGGCAGGATTTTGTCCTAATAGTAAATAAAAGTGCTTCCACCAGGAGCATGCATAGGTGATATGCATGGCACTTCCCATCATCTTGGGAATGGTCCTGTGCAGGGCTGGGAGTTGCACTCAATGAGCCTTGTGGGTCCCTCCCAACTCAGCTTATTCTGTGGTTCTGTGAATAATCGTTACTGTGATGCACACAAGACCTTTGAAACCCATGGAAGTGAAAGGTGATTTTAAAGCTCACAGAAGCAGGAACACGGTGAATGTGTGAGTATGGTGAAGTTGGCACAGCAAAAATTTAATGAGGCTACCAACTAGAAATTATCTGTAGGAATCACCACCCTGTTTTTCAGAGGCTAGAGGATAAGTTTGCATTTACAGTAACAGCAAAAACCATACAGAAATTTTGCTTCCATTATAGTTTTTCAGCAAATAAGCAAATCTGAAGCGTCTGAATAAAGCTTCTGTTACTTTCATCTTTCCTGCTTAACTCCAGTATCAGACTATTCACCTTTGAAATCAAGTTTTTACAAGTATTTTGAGAATACGCTTGAGAAAATGGAATGAAGAAACAAATAGCCTATAAAGAAGTCATAATGGTATCATTTTGAAAGCATTAGCTATAACTCATACTGTTAACTTCTGAAAGGAGAAAGCATTGATGCTACTTGTTTTCTATGCAATAGTAAACAAATCAATATGACCACACAAATGCTTGATAGCATGAATAATTGGGTCACTATAAATTCTATTAAACCTGTTTTCTAAAATGTCAGCAATTCATCTCTGCAGAACACTGCAACTTCTGCATTGCATTTATCAACATCAATGTCATACAAAGCACATTAGAGCATCTTAGCCTTAGGAAAATAAGTGCAAAGTTTATATTTGCTATAAGAATCTCAGAGAGTTTAAAAATAGTTTTTATTTGTGTTTTCTTATTATATTAACTCTAATTTTTAAAAACTTAATGAAATAATATCTGTACTTGTTGACTTAGAGCAGTGTTATTTAGAAAAGTTGCACTCAATACATCAGCTTACATTGAAAATTAAACACTAAACAAAGAGAAAATATACAGTCAAAGCTGAAGTTGCAGGTCTGAGTAAGATTAGTCTCAAAATTAATGTCCAATTAGCCAATTGATGAGGATGTGCAAGCCCTTTGCAGATCTCAACAGTGGCCTGCCAAATGGAACACTCATCTCTCTGAAAAAGCAAGAATAACTTAAATGTAAAAAATGGATATGTGTTCTAAGTTGGCTTCTATTCCTTGCTATTATGACAAGAAGAACTATCCATTAATTTGTTTTCAATTTCTGCCTTTCCACATAGAAAATGCTTTAATTTTTGACTAATAAGCTTCCTTCCCGTAAGAGTTTACATGTCAATTTGAGAGTTATTCCTGATTTCTGCTGCATTTCTGAAAGCCAGCAAATATGTTGAGCTCACATCTGCTTTACTATGTGCATTTGTCTCTATGACAAAGTGTTTTTTTCCTGCAGACCACTGTACCACCACAAGGTATTTCTGAGCTTCTACAGCTGTTTAGTACTCGTATAGGGTTCACTCACCTGGCTTTTTCCCTGTGCAAAGGTTGCAATAAACCAGTCCACAAAGATGTGTTGAAACTCCTTCTGTTGATCCCACATTATGCCATTTTATCAATTACTTTCATCTCATAAAATATTTATTCAGGAAATGTAGTTAGAAATCATTATACGGACACAGCAGGACTCCATCATTTATTTTTCCTTTAGAAGGCTCATGTTATGATGCTTCATACTATTTTCTGGGATGGAATAATTTTCACAGTCAGAAGGAGTGTTAGAGTAAAGGTTAGAGTTTGTTACTTTGCTTAGATAGATAAATCTTCCCAGGATGGACTTACAGTATAAAAGGTTTTTTCCTCTATTGGTGCCTTGCTCTTTTCCCTCTTTTTCCAAAATGTCCAAATGAACAAAAATATTTACCAAAATAGCAACTGGATGTCACCATTTCCTTTTAAGATCTACTGCAACCTATTTACTGCCATATTGCAACTTTTGCAGATGGCCTATGAACCCAGGCTTAAAGTCAAGGCAGATCAAGATTCTGCATCCCCACCAGTGAGGTCCTTGGGGACTCACTTTGAAATTGAACTAAAGTAATTTTCAATATGGAATCATTTTATTGTGTGAGTGCATCTGCACTTACACTGGGCTCTGAGCAGCATCTGAAGGCTTGTGAGAGAAATTAGGCTAAGTAAAGCATTCATCATTAATCAGAGTACTAAACAAGCATGAGCGCTAGAGAATGAACACAGCTGCCACTTCATTTATCTTGCTGTCAGAAGGTAACTCTCCTACAAAGAGAAGCTCAGAAGTGGTGGCTTAGGTTCTTTTGTGTGTTCTATTCTCAGCTTGCAGTGAATATATATGCTCATATATCTTAAATGCACATCCACATCACACACATAAATGTTTTCATGTTCAAAAATATACTATATATAAGCACATTTTTCTACTGGTGTGTGTATACTGATGTCTGTGTTCCCAGCAGTCCTAAATTCTAGTTTGGAGCTTAAAAGTGAGAGATACACCAGTTTATTTCCATATTTATTACTGATTTTTGTATACTCTGAGTTTCTGACTCAATAACAGAAATTTTTTCTACAGTGTCACTGTCAAGTTACCTTCTGTGATAACTTTCACCAACTCAGCACTCATAGAGTTGTGATGTGTAAGTAGCTAATATGGTAAATCAGAGTATCTTAGCTTCCATATGTTCCAGAGTGAACATATGATGCTGGAAGGTGATGGAACCTATTTTCTCATTTTCTTTGGGGAAAAACCCAGAAAAGTGAAGTACAAGTTACTGAAAGTCTCCATGTGTTATTTTTATAGAGGCTGTTTGTCAAAGAATGTCCTGAAGACAAACTAACAGACAGCTTGTGATATACTAAGTTTATAGGGCAACAGACTCTGGTGACTGGTCTTCCTTAGTCTGACCTTTTGCATGACAGCAATAAATCAGTAGCCTTCCATGTCTCCCGTATTTTCCCAAGCTCTTGGGAAAAGGATGATTGAATAGGAAGAATTAGTGCTGCTGCAGAGGATTTAGCATAATGGATAGATCATTAACCTTTTAAGACTGGTATCCTGGCTTCCACACTGGCCTACCATGGCTGTTTCAAGGAAGCAAAAATCTCCGTACAATAGCAGGGGTGGTTTGTGCAGGCAAGGGGGAAGTTTTCCCCAACCAGAGTCATGAGAATGGGTTCTTGTGAGGCCAGGTGGCACTGCAGCCACAGTGGGACAGCACTGTGAGTTACAGACCTCAGAAACACAGACAGAGACACGGCATATGTATGGCTTTCTCCACACAGCACAGCCAGAGCTAGGCACTCGCTGTGCCAGGGTTATGGTATCTTGTGGTGTCAACTAGACTATATCTGAGGTACCTGAAATGCTTATAGCAGTGTGTCTGAGGGAATAGAAACTCTGTGTGGGCTGCAAGTAGCCAGGTGGTTTGCTTTTTGGGGCATTTTCATTACTACCTTACTAAGAGCATCCAAATTTTCTAGTTTCAAGTCAGCCAGGGAGTGGAAATTTAAACACTGATGCAGGCAGGATCTGCACTCATTTTGATGGCGGTTTTTAGTTTATGTGAAAGAGTGTGTGCAATTTGCCAAGAACTTGCAGGAGAAAAATGTGTCACCACCTAAAAGGACAGAGATATCCATACGCAGCACTCTGGTAGATGATAATATCAGATACTCTGATACCTTTTCCTTGAGTATCCAGGACACCTGCAAGAACAGCTATAGGGAGACCCATGTGTTACAGGGAGACCCGAAATCTCTTTTGCAGTGGCAGATGAAGACCAGGCAGGATACCCTTGGTATCTAAAATGTACTTGCTTCCCTGATTTAGGTAACTACGTTCTGTTCTGGATGTATGTTTACAATGGAGTCCTAGTAAAGTTGGAATTCAGTGTTGAAAAGAAATAAAGTTTCTAATCTCATGTTAGATATTTGGTCTGAAAGAGCCTGCTCAAAGGTACAGTTTCAATTTCATTTGATTTGAAGTTTCTTCATGGGATGTATTGCAACACTGAAAACATTTGTCAGAGGACTCAACTTGACAGCAATTTCCATGAGAGAAAACAACTAGATGTAGACAGGCTAGATGGGTGACACATAATCAGATCAACCTCAAAAGTACCAGCTAAGCATGTTCTTAATTTCTGGTAATTTTGATGAGCCCACACTGAAAACACGTGCCCATAATGCAGTTCAAATTTATGAAAATCTATTTTTAAAAAGTTTTATGATCCAGGAGCTTTAATTTATGTCTTAACACCCCCACTGGTCATTATAATGCTCTGTGTGTTCTCTTGCCATCTGCCTACAGAGAGAAGTTACAGTCCCATTACATTATACTGTTAGTACCATGCTAAAACATAGGAAAATATTTGAGAAATTTTCAGCTTGATTGATGCTGTGATATTTTCTAAAATAATGACAAAGGTAGCAAGTGTGCCAGTTTGGGCTGACTTACACCTCACATTAACAATGCCATGGAAATCTAATTGTGATATTTTGTACTTCCTCATCTCTTACAGCTGTAAGAGTGTTACCGAGTAACACTCTTGTGTTACTGACAAGTGGCAGTAGCACAAGAGGTCAGGGCAACAATCTGGCTTTAAAGGAACTGAGAAAAGGCATAAACTTGTTTCTAGTCATATTAACACCTCTTTCCAGCAAATTACGTGGGAAAGTAGAGAATTTACAGGTGGACCAAAGCTGGGGCTGCCTGCTTCAGAGATATTGAGTATATAGCCAGTTTCTTGGTTGCCTGGGCTGTGTGTGTGTTCACAAAACTCTGTACAAAACCTCTGAGCAAATATTAGGTAGAGGTTTCTCTCTTAAAAGAAACCTTTGGCTATTCATGTTTAACCCTGCCCACCAGACATTTTACTGTTAGTGCCTTTATATGGTCCCCTGGGCTTTGCTGTCACTTCTGAGCAGATATGCTGCCACTTGCCCATTGCCTGACTAATCTCACCTGAAGGAACCTTCTATTTCTGTACTCTTCTCAAGTCATGTCCTTACTGGTCTGGTTTTGCTGCTGAGTAAAAGTTTTTATTAGTTTTATTAATTATGTAAAAGCAAATAGTTTAGATAGCAGCAAGCATCACAAATATCTGAGTTTCTACCAGTTATCTTCTGCCACTGGCATGTGTACTCATGTACATGTGTAACAAGCTTCACCCTTGGGAAATCAGATTTTCAACTTCTACATTTGTTTTGCTCTGCTGATTTCAGGAGATCAGGGGAGGGGTCAGGAGCTAAGCTTGTCCTATAAAAAAAAGTGATAAAAAATCAGAGTGTAGAGCTAGCTGTATGGGAAAACGTCATCAGGTCGACAATTCACAGCTCACCCACAGGGACTTCCTTGCATGGTCAAGGTGTGAAATGAGAGGACTCTCACATTGTTTCTCCATGACTTCCCCTTTGAGGAGATGCAGAAGTTCGGGAGGAAAGCAAGGCCTTTTGCCTCTTCAAGTTTCCCTGGAAAGATCATGAATATGGTATCTAATTCCCAAATTTGAAACTGGCTGACAGGGTTTCCAAAACAAGTTGTCATTTTCAAGCATTCAAATGGCAAGTTTTTCAAGATAGCACATGTATTCTTTTGGCAACTCACAAGATACTCTGATTTCTTCTCCTGTCTGCTTCCTGCAGCTGGTTTCTGGTCACCAAATGGCTTCAAAATTCTGAAATTCTAACAGGGTTGCATGGAATAGGGAAACAAATGGGATTCATGCCTTGTAGCATCCAGCATTGCAGCACTCTATTGTAATATGTTGTTTCTAGGCATTGTGCTTAGTGTAATGCACAATCTTCAGTAAATTGCCTGAGAAGTGCTGGGGAGAAGTCTCTTTCTTATTACCATAATCCCAGGCTGGAATTTTTGTGTGTCTTGCCTCTCTTGTTACAATCTGCGCTGTTGGCACACTCTGACTGCTGCTTTTGTGCCTTTCCTTTGCCTTCCTAGCATGCTGGAGAGCCTGTAGGGAGTCTGAAGCTGTCCATGCATCAAGTTATTGAAGGGGAAAGGTGACAGGGCAGGGCTTTCAAATAATCCCTTTTGTTTTCAGGATCAGGAGTCCATGGATGCTGGAGGAATACTGCTGCTGCTCCCTTACAGGTACAGCCTTTGGGACAGTCTGAGAGGAGACTCTGCACGGCTGACAGCTGTGCAGCTCCTTGGGAGGTAAAAATGGGTATCACCAAAATCGGGCTGCTGGCACTGCTGTGTGTGCCAGGGGCTGTACCAGGGCCTGCTGGGCTGCCCCCAGGCAGGAGCAGCCCACTGTGGTTCAGTGCTCTCCTCCAGGAGCTGGGCAGTGGCATGTGCAGAGTGGGAGGGTGAAACTGGGTTGTAACCAGCATCTTGGCTGGAGTGGCTCTGTCTTGAATCTGCAGTAACATAAAATACCAAAAAATTTGCCAGTGTGAGGAAACACAATGCCATGTGAGCACCAGAAGCATTGAGTTGTGAAATAGCTCTTTTCAACTTTCTTGTTTCTGACCAAGGAAGTTTTAAGTATCATAAAGAAATACTGATTTAAACCCTCTCACCGCTGGTGTATTTTGAGTGTTTTGCAGATAATGCTTATTATTTTTCTTGAATAAACTACAAGCCATTAGGTATTAGTATCTGCATTTATTCTGATAACTAACATTTATGTCAGGATGGAGAGAAGAACTATACACAGGACAGTGGTAGGGATATGAAACAACATTGTAAGGCAGCAGAGAAAAATTTTTCCTTTTACTATAGATATCCTTTATGCTACAGATAATAATACCACATGTATTTCCCTTCCAGAAGACATTTCCTCAATAGGCACAACAGGTATTTCCTGCACATTTTCTGTGGACTGCAGGTTTTTTACAGGAGTTACAGCTCTTCTTTAGTTCTCTGTCCCTGTGGAGCCAGGTACTGTGCAAGGTAACAGGGAATAACAAAATTAATTTTACCTCAACATGAAGTTCAGCACAGTCAAAAGTGCTGCTGCTTCATTCAAGTGCCTCAGTATATAATAGTGTCATTAATAAGAATCTATTTTAAATTAAAACAGGGATAAAAAGTCAAGACATAGTATTGGTTAGCACATCTCAAGCTGTAAGTTGGGTGTCTACATTCTTGCTGGTCTGAGAAGTAAATGAGTTGATGTTTTCTGTTGAAACACAGAACACACTGTTTTGGGGAAAAAAAGTGAAAAAGCTTGCTGCTTTTTATCCAATAGTACAGAATAGAATCACAGAATGTTCTGAGTAGGAAGGGACCCACAAGGGTCATCAAGCCTAACTCTTAAGTGAATGGCCCATACTGGGATCAAACCAGCTGAAATTATTTGCATTATTTGCACCATGTTCTAACCAACTAAGTTAATTTTGGTGTTTTCTTCTAAGTAGCAAAAATAAAAAAAAAGGAATGGCTTTTAGTTATTCTGGGGCTGACTCAGAGAACGGAGCATCCCTTCTTTTGTTGAGCCAGCCATTCTGTAACTTCCTGTATCTTTTGAAACACTGCTTGTCAGAATGGATATTTCCCCTTAAAATAACTTGGTGCTTATGGTCTCGGCTGACCTTTAACCACTGAACCTGTTGACTGTGTTATTCTGTGACTGTTATTCTGTAGACTGTGAACTCTGTCATTATCTTTATTTCAAAGGAATACTTCTGTTCAAATTTGGCATCCAGGTATTACTTTGACAATTATTTTTGTGTGATAGGCAGTATCACAGCCGTCTAGTATTTGAGGTCCTAAAATCATAGAAAACAAAATCCACTTCCCTGCATTGCCCACAAGATTTCTGTGTAATCCTAGCAATCACTTCATTCAAAGGGGATTCCTTGTACATCTTTACCAACACCTTTACCAACACAAACTGGGTTAGTGCCTTCCCTGTTTCACAGGGATACAACAAAAATAAGTACATGAAAATATTTAAGGTACTCTGAAAGTAGAGGTATTTAGATGATTAACTCCCACTGAAGTCAATAGTTTTTGAATGATGTGTTCCCCACAGGAACATATTTTTTTCTTATCTAGGCAAGACGAGCTCTTCTAGCTGCCTTGCTGTTTAAATTACTTTGGTCCTTGTGGTCCTGCAAAGATGCTCCATATTCAGACATTGTCATGGCCCAGAAAGAAGGTACACCAAGTAACTCTGCAGAATTCCTCCAGCTGGTGATCTGATGGCATGGTGGAACTGTGGGTGGTCAGCCCTGGCTCATGTCACCTTTACCTCCCTACCACAACTATTCACTGCTTAGGATCAGTTGTAGCTCTCCAGCACTAAGGCTGATTCTTGGGACTCCATAGATGGAAAGGTTTTATAATTCCATGCTTGAGGAGCTTATTCACTGCCACAGTTCTGTTAATTATTTTCTTTGCATGCCCTTTTTCCCCTGAAAATATCAGGTCTCAGGACACAGCTTGTGCCTGAATTTTTTTCCCAAAGCATGATATGGAAAAGATTATTCAACTGAATATTCAAGGATATTTTTTATTTTATTTTAAACAGAAAACTTTCCAGCTGGCTGAAAGCTCAGAGGTTGGAGGACTCCAAATGCCTGTCTGCAGCTATGTAGGATGAAGGTTTCCAGCTCTGTATTCAGACAGATCTGATCTACATCTTTCCATGCTAAGATATGGAAATGACTTCACTGTTGCACATATCATGGTTGGAAACATTGGGAGGATCCAGTGATGATATCTTGCTCAAATATTTTCTCGGTTTCCTTGTCCCTGTCCTCAGTCTGAGGCTGAGGACCCCAGACTTCTCTCTGCTCCTCAAGCAGAGGAAAGAGCATAGCACAGTAGCTGATGGCCACAGCTGTGATTAAGGCCCTGCATTACTTCTGCCTTGCCACAACATGTCAGTATAATCCCATATATGGTTCATGAAGCCACACTTCTTTTTATAGTTTCTTGGTTTATTTAGAAAACTGCCTTGGGATTTAGCTGCTCCCTTTTCAGCTTTAATTTGTTTTCCAATCTGTGAAGTAACAGCCACATGCACTGAGTAGAAATGTACCTCTTCTGAGAAAAGTAACGCAGATTTGTTTCAGGAATAAATCCTTCTTTTTTATACCTTTCTTTTAAAAAGGAGAGTTCATTAAAGGCTCTTCTGAAACGTACAGGACTGGCTCCTGCCAAGCTAGATACAGTTATCAATGAAAAATGAAATTACACCCTACAACTGTGGTTAGATTTTTTTTAAATTATTTAATTAATTTTAATTAAGTAACTCTGATTTTTCTATGATAGTGGAATATTCACACCTGGTGTTTTTATGCAGCATTTTATGGCTAAAATGCTGTCCCTTAGTAAGTGAACAGATGACCTGTATCATTGTATGAAGTTTGCCTTTGGACAGTGAAAGCTGGGTCTGATTTTGGCACAGCCTACGGCAAGCAGGGAGACTGTCCCTGCTTCTGTTTCACAGCCTCTCCAAATAACTGTGATTCCACCCCAGACTTATGGTCATCCACACCCACTATGTCCAGTTCGACTCACCAGTACTTGCTCAGTCCTTGCCTAAAACCATGTGTAAATTGCTTTGTGAAGGTTAAATACACAGCCTCCTGAGCCATGACAGGAAATGCGAAACGGCCTAGAGGGAAGAGTGAACCTCTCATTCTTTTCTCCACTAAGAAACTGAAAATAGTTTTGGGGTACTCTGTCTTCTCCAAATCCCAAGGATGCCCTAGGACTTGAACCCACTGGACCAGCTGACTTTCTCTTGTTGAATTTGTCCATGCTGTTCTCCAGCTAACTGAAATGCTGTAAGGCTGTAAGGACATAATCTGCACAGGTCTGGATAAGTGCCTCAAAACTTGCTCCTACTTACAAAATATTACAATAATACAGTATGTTTAATAATATAAGCAGCTAGTTTCTCTGTTCTCTTTTGCCTCCTTGAAATTTGCTATCTGCATAACGTGGGTGTCATGTCTTCCAGTCTCCTCTTTTGGCCTGCTGTTTGTGTCACTCCAGTCCTCAGCTTGCTCAAGTCTTGAAATTCATAAGAAATAATAGCACTGGTGTTTGGATAGTGAACATTAAACAGATGTTTTTAATTTTGACTCTTCGTGGGGGTACACCCCGTTCTGCACTGTTAACCAGCTGAAATGGAATGCAGAGTGGGAGTTAATACTCAGTCTGCTTCATGTAAACCTCAGTGAGCTGTTTGGACCCTCATGATTACACAGCAGAAGTTTCTAGAGTGTTGGTTTTTTCTTTTCTAGCCAGTGCAGCAAGGAAACAAGGTGTTGTGAAGTGTATCTTGTGAAACTTTCACATTGTGAGCAGGAGCAGACCCCCTGGAGTAGGGAAGAAGTCTGATCCAAGGCAGGAGAGACTCTTTGTTTTCTTGTCACTGTAATGCTGATCTATCAGTCTCTGTTGATGACATCACAGGGCTGTCATTAACAAGAAGCTGAGGGTGACTGGAAAAACCTCAGCTCCTGAAGTAAAACCGATGAACGTGCAGAGCAAGGTCCTCTTTTTACTTCCTGCCTTGGATTACGTGTCTATGCTGCATTCCAAGCAGAATCACTGAATATTATATATTATACTGCTTTCAGAGAAACAGCACCTCACTAAAAGCTTTCCCAAAGGTCATTGATTGCAGTATGAGCTCTGACTGGATGAGTTAGATAAAGATTGATCAGAGCTGTCAAGGGCAATTTTCATTCCTGTCTTACTCCAGGAAATATAGACATGTTGCTGCAAATCCCACAGCCTGGAAAATTAGGGACATGAGGGGTTTTTTCCCCCACAGAGAAGAGAATCTTATTTTTTTTTCACTCAAAAACCAAAGTGCTGTGAATGATATTTTAATAAGTGGTATTTTTTCCTTTCAAAAAAATTCCAGTTTTTCATTAGAAATATTTTGCTGGAAGCATTTTTGTTGATACTCTCCACATGCAGGGCAGAGGCTTATGGAAAATCAGCTGAAGCTTCTATGCTATTCTGTTTGCCCTCCCCTGTTTGGCTTATTTCCCCACCTTACCCTGTAACATAACTGGCTATCCTTGGACCTGACTGAGAGGTCATATTTCTCACCACAGGTCGCCAGGTGTTGGTTACACCAATGCATGGCTCTTCTGTTTGGTCAGATTGATGGCCTCACTCTGAAATGTAAATTTTCCTACTTCATCTGTAAGTAGGAGAATCTTTTTTGTTGTAATGGTCAGTCACGGTAAAAACACGAACAACATAATGTTCCTTTAGATGACTGATGGTAATTTTAGTTGGTGCTTTCAGCTGTCTTTAATGTACAGCAGGTATAAAAAATTAGGGAAAGTACCTTTCCCCAGCCCAAGCCAGCTTTTCTCCAATGCACCACAAATACTGTATTTGCACACACTGAAAGGATCACGCAGCTGCAGTAGTAGCTTTTGCTTGTCTGTGGCTTTGGTTCTTTTTTGAGGTCATAGCACAGCTTGCTGTGCCTCAAGGAGGCATATGACTGGAACATTCAGAGTAACTGATCTCTCTATGACTCCCAGATGGATTTCCTAGTTTTGCTCAGCTCTTCCCATTGCTTGTGCTTGATCCCAGCTTCTTGTGTTTTAAAATCTTAGGCACTCAAAGTACATTGCTCCTTATGTCACTGTGTCTCCTGATTCAGGGAATCTGTCTTTTTGTGGCAAACACCAGTGAGGAGAAAATTGGCAAGAAATAATGTCTTTGTATGCTCAGGGATGGCATAATGATACATCTTGTGCACCTGAGAGGATTTTTACTATTTATTTAGTAAGTTTCTGTACTTTTAACATAAATTTTCATGGTACTTAGAAGGCTGGAGCAATATTTCATTGAGTGAGAGCATCAGTTTCAAGAAAGGAATGTTTTCAGAAAGAATGTGATAAAAAGAAGTACCCAACTGGGATCTCAGTCAATTTCTGAAGTCTCTTCACATTCATTTTCCAGAGTTTCACTCATCCTACTCCATCTTCCACAAGATTGTTCAGAATTAAAAGTGATCATTCAAGTATGAACGTAATCATTCAAAGGCAAAGAGAAGGTCCTTGGCACTAGAAAAGCTACTGTGCCCAAGGTACCCTGCAGCTCCAGTGTACATATCAACACTATTTCACCTGTATTTCATCCCCATAACTGGGTTTTGTCTTCAGATATGTTCATGTAACCATACAAATCATCACATGACTATGGTAAATATCCCATTTGTACATTGCAGCAGTATTTCATAACTGAGATAAGCTTCAGTCACCCAAGCACAGATGTGTGCATGACTTCAGCTGCCACTTCCAAGACATGATAATCTCATGCTGATCCCTCACTAAATCTGCCAGCCATGTATGAATTTCTCTCTCTCTGGTTTTAAAAGTCTTCTCTGCAATGGCTTTTCTCCTTCTAAAGTTGCTGCTGAAATAGCTGAAATGGTCTCTCTGATCAGAACACATCTATGTTGTGTCCTTATAGATATATCTTCTCCTTGACTATGGACACATGAAATAGTTTTGCTCCATAGAAACAAAGGTCTCCTTTTTGAAGGCAGAAACTGCTTAATGTCTGTATTGTCAAATTACTTTGCTCCTGTTTTGTATACTTGTTGAAATACACATTTCTGCTCTAATGCTGCTTTCCAGCCCCTGTCTATATGCACTTTGTCTTCCTTCCTTTTCTGTCTTTTCCAGCAGTTTCTTCTCCAGGTTTGACTCTCTGAGTCTCATTCCACCCAGGGCATGATATCACCCTCTGGAAGTCTTTGACTTAACAGAGACAACACTACTGTTTATCTTTTGCTGATATCTTTTAGGAGCTTTTTTCTTCCAAATATAACAATTTATACTAAGAAGTTAGCCTAGAAATAAGACCTTAGCCTTATAACAATCATGTTCTTGTCAGCTATTCAATAAACCCAGTGCCACCTAATAAGCAATATTAAGAAAATACTCCTCTGTTGTAAAAAATGAAAAACAAGAGCTTTATTGGAAGTTGGTATGATTTGTGATTTCTTACACCCAGCAAAGGAAAAAAAAGTGTTAGAAAGACATTGCCTGAAATAAATAAATAAACTTAATAACAATTTTCCTGATGCTCTTTTGTGGCTATAGCAATTAGCACAATAGCTTTTCATTGTCATCCTGTTCCTGTGTTTAAAAATAAGGACATTTCTCAAGAGTCTGGTCCTCACTGTGATACTCCTGGACTGCATTTTGTTATTATTAAGGGTATTTAGGCAACTCAGCATAAGGGCCCCAATGCCTTAGAAAAGAGCAAAATGTTTAAAAATTTAAAACTGTCTTCAGTATTTACCTCAGATCATGGAACATTTTCAGGTATTCCTATCCTTGTAAGCTTTGGGGCTCAAGCTTCCTATTTTTCCCCATCTTAAGCCAAAATTCTGGTGGCAATGACTCCTTTAACTGGGTTTTCAGTGGAGTAAACATGTAACACAATAAAACAACCAGTGACTTCATAATGTGGAGAATTACATTTAAAAGAGATTTTTTATTTCTTTGGAGACCTATAACAAAAGATTCTGAAAAAAATTTGCAAAAGAGACTGTAATTTTCCTGATCATGAACATCAGTGTGTCATTTCTTCCCCTTCCCTTCTCTGCAGAAAGTACCCTTGTTTTGTGTTCTGTGTCCCTTGTGAGAAATTAATAAATTAATACTCATGAGTTTGAGACTTGTCCTCTTTGTTTCTAAGAAGACAGGTTTTACAGATTAGTATATTTGTTCTTTGTAGCAAACATTGAAATCCAGAGAAAACCCCACCTATTTATGATTAATTCCCTGCACATGGAATACTTGATAATGTCTAACAGATCTGTGGTAAAGGCCAAAGTCATTTCACAACAGAACCCCACCCTGGGCTACAAAGTGGTTCTTGGCTGAGATCAAGCCATGCAAGTGTGTAAACCCCAGGCTTATAGCAGATACATGGGAAGTGTGAACGTGGCTGGCCAGATGCTGTGCCATATGATAAACACCAAGGACTATGGCACCCTATAAAACTGGGCATTTATATGGTCCAGCTGGCTATGCATAATCTTCCCCTAATTTATAAGGCTGGAGCATCTGGTTCATTGCTGTTGCTCTATCAGCTTTTCTGGAGGCCTGTTCTTGAATTTCTGGAAGCTGAATATTGTTCTTCTGAGTGCCAGTGGATTGGGAAGTTAAATCCATTTATAGCAGGAGATAAGCTCTCATTCCATCTGGCAGATCTGATATATTCAAACAAAGTCATGAAAGACAGAACGGTAGGCCCTTATGGGATGGGTTCCACTTCAGAACAAAATCCACAACCGCAAACTCCAAAAGAAATAATATCTATATCTCACTGGCAGAACCCTGAGCCATGACATAGAGGCTTGGCCAGATGAGGCCATGGTGACAGGCTGTGACTGCAGACATCCCTCAGCGATGTGGCAGGTGAGGGTTAACATTACAGGTCTCAAGTCCTGCTTTTGTTACACTGCTTGATCTTTCCCTCCCAATGCCATGGTCCTAGAAGTCAGCATTTCTCTCTTCCCTGAAAGAGAAGCTGGCACTTGGCACTTGGTTAGAAAACACCTGCTGTGCAAGTGACTAAAAAAACAAGAGACAAGTGTTTTCAGCTGGGTCTTGCAAACTTTTTGCAAGAAGGAGGCAAGCCAACAATGTGAAAGCATCCTGAACTGAATGGTGTGCATGTGCACAACCTCCTGTGGAGCTGTGTGCCATCCTGGGCAGTTCTAGAGATGGGGACCCACAGCAGATGGTTTGCGTGTGCCCATGAGGAGAAAGGAGGGCTAGAGCTTGCTCTTCCAGGTATTTCCAAACTCACTTGTCAGCAGGAAAGTCCCAGGCATAAGTGAGAGAACTCTTTCTCCATTCCCCCCTCGTGGAGTTGTAAACAGCAGTGTAGCATGCAGTCTAAGGCACAATAAGTTGTTTTGTAAAGTTACAGCATTACCAAGTCTATCCAGAACTTGTGAGTGCAGATCACTCAGCCTTAGGGGAGCAAAAAATGCAGCATCAGTCATTCTACCAAACCCTTCCCCAGGAAAATTCCATGTCAGAGCAGCACTGAAAGAAAATTTGCATTTCAAATGGAAAGGGAAAATATGCTTTTGCAGAACATCATGGGGTTGGTAGTAATAAATTATGGTACCGTCAGAATGGAAGTGGGTTCCTGCAAGTCTTGCACTGCTTTCTGTAAGCCTGTGTTGTTGCTGAGGAAGTGAAATCTGGTTAGCCCACAACTTAGCACACAACTGTGCAAGACTTCTTCAGATCTTTTACTGTTTTTCCCAGCATACATGCTGCGCATTTTTCATAAGTTTATCAAATTGAAAAACTTTCCAATTTCAAATGTCTTCATAGACCCACCACGTGGTGACTGCTATATTTCTAGCTAGGTCTGAATGCATCGTGTTCTTTTAAGGCTCTGCCTCTTCTTTTTTTCTCTCTTTCTCTCCCCCTCCCCCTTTTTTTTTTAATGTTTTCTATAGAACAGTTTAATCATCTGCATCTGACAAGGGTACAGAATCTGGAATTGTCAGAATCTGTTCTCTGATGAGGATTTATCTTTGTATAACAATGGCGACACAAGCTTCCCTAAGGAAATAAGTGAATTTGAGAAAGAACTTCAGTTACTACAAATACGGTTTTCAGGCTGTGATAACCCAGAAGTGGATGAAGGCTATGATAGCCCACCACTGAAATACAGGATAGACTATTTCTTAGTTGTTTGCCTGGACAGTTTTTCTGGCCAGTGCAAGACAGGCAGCAGGATCTCACACTTGTCTTGGCACCAGGTATTGCACAGAGATTTAAAGGCTTGCTTCTCAAACAAATCCTACCTAAATAAAGAAACTATGGAATATGGGTCGGCAAAGCAACTGGAAGAACTGAGAAAGGAGGAAAAAGGGGAATGTGGTGAAAGAAACATGGTTATATGGACTAGATGTGTGGATATGGCTGGATGTCTGCAAATTAGTTGTTCAAATATATCATATATTAGAATAAGGTGGTGTAAATATTTATTATGTAATGACCTCTTTCATTTTGTTAAAGGCAAGAGTGACCAACATTAACTTCCTTAAACACAGCTTCTTCCCAAATGCCTACTGCCAGCATCCTGGTGCAGCTCTCAGCTCTGATGCCTTTGGGGGAGGTGCTAGTGACAGACCAGAAGAAATGCTTTGGATGTGGCTTAAGAGAACTCAAGATTTCTTACCTAAATTGAATTGATCCACCTTTGTGTATGAGGATTAAGGGAAAAGTGGATAGTGATTAGGTAGCTGGGACCTCCATTTTTCCCAGGGCTTGCTTTGCCCTTCTGTGTCTGGGCCACTCTCGCCTCTCATTTAATCTGCAATAACAGAACATAGTTAAGTACAAAGATTCTCATTACTTACAGACCTTGCAGATCTGCAAAAGCTATTTCACCTCTCCCTCCTGGTGTGGCTTAGTGGGTCACTACCCAGATCTTGCCCAAGCAACTTTTTCTCTTGTATGATTTTTAAGGGCTAAAATCACTAGAAATTGTGGGTAATGGTCAGCATTCAGTCACCATTTACAGTGAAATGGCTAAAATAGAGGACACAGAATCACAGTATTTTTATGTCTAAGAGAGACCTCTGGAAATCATTCAGTCCATCCCCTCTGCCCAGGCAGGGCTACCTAGAGGAGACACAGGAACATGTCCAGGTGGGTTAGAATGTCTCCAGAGAGGAAAACTCCATGACCTCCCTAGGCAGCCTCTTTCAGTGCTCTGCCACTCTCAGTGTAAGGAAGTTTTCCCTCACATTGAGGTGAAAGGTCTTGTGTTCTGTGGCCATTGCTCCTCATCCTGCCACTGGGCACCACTGAAAACAGTCTAGCACCATCCTCTGGGCACCCACCTTTGAGATATTTACATGCATTAATGAGATCCCCTCCGTCTTCTCTCCTCTAGTCTAGCAGGCTCTAGTCTCTCAGATGCTTCTTACAAAAGAGATCCTCCAGAATCCTCATCATCTTTGTGGTTCCCCACTGGACCCTCTCCAGTCATATCTTGTTTTTCTTGTACTGAGGAGCCCAGAAGAGGACACAGCACTCCAGATGTGGCCTCACTAGGGCTGAGTAGAGGAACAGGACCATCTCTCTTGACTTGCTGGCCACACTGCTTTTCCCCATGCACCCCATTTATTGGAGATACCACTGGCCCTCCACACACTGATTTCACTGTCAGAAATATTATGTTGAGGGTACTGTGAAGACACTGTGAGCATGGAATTACTCCTGTATTGCACATTTCTTATTTTAAAGAAAGGACACTTTTTTCATTTTCTGTTTTAATCATTGTAGAAAACCTAAAATACCTGAAACTTCTATTTTATAGATTGTATTTTAATATCAAAACTTAAAATACAAAACCCCTAGAAGCAATCTTTAGGATACTTCCACAAAGACTTTTTTCATGGTTTTATTTTTATATTACAAGTCTGTTTCCTTTGAAAATGCAAATATATACCATCATAAATTGTAATATGGGACATGCAAAGAATCCTTGACCTTCATGTAGCATAAAATTATTGTGATGAATCAAATAATTTAATGCAGCAATGTAGTTTATAAAGTATCCAAGTATGTATTCCAGACACAGAGAGCAGATGTTGATTTACAGCTGGACCTGTGATGAAAGGAATCTTCTGCCATTATCCCTGTAATGAGGAAGAAAAAGAGAGTTGCTGCTGGCATTTAAGCTGTGTGGTATTAGACCGAACTGACATTCAACACACAGCATTCACCTGCATCTGTCCTGTCCCTCTGCAGGTTGTTTGAAAGTCCAACTCTAGCCTGAGCTTCTAGCTCCTTACTGTACAGGGAAAGGTGGAAAAAATGCAGGAAAGTCCCCTAGGCCCCCTCCTTAGCCTAAAGCCACTGACCAAAATTCAAGAGACGCCAGTGATATGTGTCATATTATGAAGCAGAAGGAAAACTTCTATGGTTTTAGGGTATAGAACTGAGGACAGAAGCCCAGGTTAAAACTGACACTTTTCCAGTTTCCCTCTGTTATCCCAAATCTGAGCTTGCAAAGGCCTATTCCAATGAAGTCAAGTTTGGGTTAGGTCTTTGTACTCTCTGTGCCTTTACACCTGCAAGGCAGGATTGATAGCAAATCTTTTGGTTAGGCATATGATATATGACAACAGTCTAATGATAGATGTAAGTAAAAAACCAGATTTTTCAGATCAGCTAGTGGAGACAATTGTTGCATTTTGGCCCATGGGAACTAAACTGATTTATTTTTAAACCCACTATGCTGAAGAGTGGCCATGAAAAGGGAACAGGCTCATTTTCATTAATCCATTAGATCAATTCCTAAGCAGAAAAGGCTGGCAGAGCTTGCAGGAGAATTGCATGTTAAAAAAGTTGGAGGTCACTCCTTTTTCTAATTAATAATGACTTGACAGGAAAAAAAATTTATGAAAGCCAAGCTATGTATAACTATTTAACTATACTATGTACAACTGTTTAAAGAAAGGGAAGAAGCTGGTATTTGTGAGGACATTGCCAGCATGCAAATAATTATCTATCCTATTCCTCTAATCATCTTTGCCTTATCATTCTTACCTGGTGTGCATCTGAGATTATGTATTCCAGCTGATATTGTTATGTTGGATGGCAGTTTCTGTGGCACACTTTTTTCTCTACTTTTGGAAAATATCTGCCTTTGGTGAGGGGATAGACCTTGACCTCCAGAGCCATCTACAGTTTCAGCCAATAACTTACCTGTCTCAGAGGTGCCAGCCCTGTCACTGCAGCACGGTACATTGCCTGCTGCTGTAGGCACTGCTGTGGTCCAGCATCGGCACGTACATTTTAGCCACGATGCAGTAGCTGACTCCAGGCCTCAAATCTTGTATTTTAATAACCTTGTCTTTCCCTTCATACACCAGGACCCTGTGTTGCTTCACACAGAGTGGAGAAAAAAGAGCCAGTCAGGCACATTTACCTAACAAGCGTGTCTGTGAGTAAAGTTTGACAAGAAGAGGATGCAGAACAGCACATGGACTTACACAAACTCAACAGCATGAATAACTTAATAATGCTTTTTAAAGAAAATTCCCCCCCTCCCTTTAATTCCTCTCCTGTCCCAATTTTTTAAATCTAGGTCATAGATTGTGAAGTATTAAGTTGATGGAAAATAATACAGGGAGGAATTACAACTCAATTAAATCAAATTAAATTCCTGAAAAATAAGCCTACTTTGTTTTCAAACACTTGCACAGTCATTGCTGCTCCTACAATCCCAAAAGACTGTTTCAACAGTAAAACAAGTATGGTGTGCCCACACTTTTCTGGCTTTTCAATGGTAAAGGGTTCATATCTGAATATATTCTTACCTCATCTAGCAAGTTGTTAATTATGAAGACTTGATACAGCAGATCATAGTAATTTGTCATTGGTATTTTGCTGCCTCTCTTCCTTTTATAAGGAGAACGTGGAGCTTGGAGTTTTACCATTATGGATTTGTTGCTATGAACCACAGTTACCACTGGAGGTCCTATCATAGCTATAGGAAAAAAAACCCCAAAGTTATAAACACAATTACAGTTTATTAACAATATTTCCTAGAATGCAATTTGAATCCATTCAACAAATGCTTATGTTACCAACAATATATTATCCTGTATTCATTCCTCAAGTGACACTTTGTAAATTCCTACTTCTTGATGTTTATTTGGTTTGGTTATTCTTATTTAGGGAGTGACATTTCCAGTGTTTTTAAATCTATCTTTGAGCCAAACTTTTTGAAATCCCTTAGACCTGATGTTGCTAAGTGCTGACTGGTCAAGCAAAATTCCAAAATTATCCTGAATTTCTTTTCCCCTCGTATTTGTGCTTGGACTGCACAAAACATCCATTTGAACCATTTCAGCTATGCCAGGGATGCAGTTTACATCACCACTTTCAAATATTTTGCCATTGGCTTGGTTAAACACAGCTAAGGCTTCCAGCTAGTGCCCGCACACATGTGTGCAGCGCCAGAAATGTGGAGACACAGGGCAGCAGCTGCCACACGAATCTCTCCAGGAGGAGGAGGAGGTGGCACAGGGCAAGATGTTCCAGTTTTGCTGCAACGTGCCGCACTATGTCAAAGCTTGTGGTTTAATCTGTGCAGGAGGCTCAAGGTAGCTGGCACTTCGGGGCTGTGAAGTGACCCACACTGACAATTTTGCATTGGTCAGTGAGGGAAAATGGGTTAATTAATGGTGAACTTACTAGTAGGGAGACTGCTACTGTTCAGTGATTGGGCAGTCCTCCAGTTCTAACCTACTGTGGCACTGTAATGACAGTACTAACCAAAAGCTTTGCACATGTCCTTTCTGTGTCTTTCCCTGCAGTCACGCTAATACATAAATGTGAGAAGACTAGTGGCCACACCACGCAGCTCTGCTCTCTCTTCTCCCCCTGAAGAAAAAAATGCTTCCTTTTTTATTGTCTTGAGTCCTGTCCTTCCAGCAGCTCCAAAAATGCCTGAGAATAATTTGTGTAGTTCCATGCCCAGAGGAAGATGTTGAATTAAAGGGATCCTTTGATCTCCTAATTACTGGTAAATGGCTATTTAGTCATAATCGTTCTGCTTTCAAGTGTATGGAGAATTACTTTGGCATAAACACTTCACCTGAGAGCTACTGGCTCACTTCTTTACATACAGCTTTGTGGCTAGAAAAGGATTACTCATGTTTGCAAGCTGTGAGCAGAAATGATGTGTTCTATGCCATGGAAGATGAAATTCCTTCCTGGGGGACACATATGTTTGCACTTACTTTCTCGCCAAGGAGTGAATCTGCAGCTGAGGCTCCAGTTGGAATAGACACCAGCCAAGGCTGCTCTCACTCTGCTGTAGTAAGGCTCCTGGATGTCAGAGGTCTCCTGTGTTAGGTCACAGACATGGCTTGAAATTCCCCAGCACTCATCTTTGTTTTGCCATGTGCTCTGCCCATACCTATGGAGAAAGAGGAGGAAGGATGTAAACTTTAGGGATCACTGCCTGCATCCATGCAGATTCATAGCCATCTGCTTTACTCCTGTGGCACTGACAAGCATCCTGCCATGGAAATGAACTGCCTTCAATTTGCTAACAGGGAAGGTTGATTTCATGGGTGTTTGGGAGCTACAGGTTTTTGTCTTGTCTGAAAGAAATCTAAAGCAGAGACATGGGTCACCAGCCCTGTAGGAAGCCACCTCTTAGCTGCCCCATGGGAGAGAGGGGCAAGCTCTGGCTTAGCCAGTGTGTTCAATGGTGGGCAGAATGCCAGATTTGACCAAATAATATCTCAAGGGCAGTAATGATTTCAGGCACTCAGCAGTGTGCGAGTGATGGGAGCAGACCCTGAAGACCAGCCCCTAATGTTGCCTCAATCTTTCCAGGCAAGGCACCCTGAGGCAGTGCTGTGGGCAAGGTAGGCACTGAAATACCTAAAATGTTCTATTACAGAAGAACTTGACCTACTTTGGCAGGTGGCTGGAGCCATCAACTTTCAGAGGTCCCCTGCAAGCCACATTTTGTTTCAAATCTTTGGTGCAATGAGGGTGCAGAGCATAGTGCTGGAGGTGCTTATTTCTTGCCTGCCTCGGGCTGCTTGACTGTACCTTATGAGATTGGTAAGTGCAGAAACAACTGAGAGCTGGCAGCCAAGAAAGACAGAGCTGTTCCCCAGGAATGAGAACATCCTGTCACCTGAGAAATCACTTCGATGTGCCCAGCAGGGCTAAGCCCCGGCACAGTGGGAGGCCCCAGTACTTACACTTTATACTGCACAAAGTAGCGCGCATCTCTCGCCTCTCTGGCCCACCCAGGCTGCCAATGCAAAGTGGTGTTGAAATTTAACGAATGGAACTCTACCTTCTGTGGCTTAATCGAGTCTTGCAGGTCTTGGTTTTCCAAAACTAAAAGCGCTGTAGGTAAGAAGGAATGATAACATAAGGTGTTTGTTCACAGACATGCTCCTCCATATTGGAATCAGAGGGTATTGCTACAGAGCATTTAGTTTCATGACTAGCAGACCACAGGGTAAATCTCCTGGATCTCACATTCAAAACATTCCAAGTCACGAAATCAAGCAGTTACAGAAGAAACACATTTAGAACAATGAAAGGAATACTTTTATGTTGTGTGAGAAGTTTTTTTGCTGTTTTGAGTTTGTTTGTTGCTATTTTTTTCCTTTTTTTCTGGTTTGTTGGTTTATTTTTCCTTACTGAGTTTGCTGTGAAAGATGTCTCATGCACATCCCAGGAAACAAACCCTTTGGATCTATTCACAGAGTCTGCAGTAGGCAGCCCCATGAATACCTAAAAGTCAGGTGCTCTTTCCCCCTTCACAACTCAGCTTTAATTTGAAGAGATTACAGCTCTTTTAACTGTTGCCACAGTCATGTTTACCAGCTCCTGCCTAATAAACAACTACCTGAAATTCACTCCTTTTCCTGTCTGTACCATTGGAAAAGCTGTCTGACAGGTTTCAAGACTATCTATTTTTAAACTGCAATACTACTTATAACAGATTCAGTTAACAACCTCTCAGAACCATTCAAATCCTAATATTTTTATGAGTTTTGCAGCCCAGATGACAGCAGTTTTTACCCTGGCATAGCACAGAATCAGATAAGACTTATACTGGCTGAACTGAAACTGGTAATACAGCCATGAAAAAAATCTAATGGGCAACATGTTCATTTTATCTGCATTTCAGAACCTGGAATGATAAAATAAAATAACTAATTTGAAGTGACTGGTTTTTGAAACCCACCAAAGGATACAGACATTTCTTAACTCATCCAAAAATTCAGTAACAAGCCCTGTCCTCCCACCTCCCCCTCTCCTCCCCCTCTCCTCCCATACAGGAAAAGAGCAAAAAGCCTTTACTTACAAGTTGTCTCAATTGGAAGCAGGTGCATCAGTAAGCAGAGGAAGGAAAGCATAATCCTCCTCATGCTTAGGAGAGCAGCTCCATGACTGAAAAGCACCTCTCTTCCTCTTGGGCATGTCTTATGAGGAAGTAATTGTTAAGCACTCCAGAGTTCCCCTTATTTTCAGTGGTTTCCAAATTCCCCGGTTTGGCTTTGGTTTAATTTAGCTGGGAAACATATGAGTAGCTCTAAATTAAACATGAGCATTTGTTCTTTCTTGGCAGCTGTGGTCATGCAGAGTTTGGAACCAATTATGAACCAAGCCATTATGAAAAAAGTCCTTTTTTTAAGACACTAATTCCCAGATAATGTCTGCCAACATTGCTTTATCCCATAAATTTGTCACAGAAGCGTTCTTGCTTTCCATGCTAAGATTTTTAATATTTATTTATTCATTTGTTTGTTTATTTTCAGCTCACTAGTTGCTCAGAGCTGAAGAACACAAGAAATTCTGCTCTGAAGACACAAAAGACCTACCCATGGGATGTGCTCTGGTTTGATGGACTGCCTCTGGGCCAAAAGCAAGAAATGGAATTTGCAGGTGTGCTGGTGGCAGGGCATCATCTAGGGTGCTGTCACTGGAGCAATGAGGGGCTGTGAAATCACTTCTGGCTGTTGGGCAGCACGTTCACCCCGTGCTCGCTGCAGGGGAGATGTTAGGAGGCCGGGGAGGTTTCAGAACTGACAGCCTCCAGACAGGGATTAGGGAAGGAAAGCCCAGCCCATAGGGCCAAAGTACCACTCAGGGTTGGACTTTCAGACTGCCTGGAATCATATGCCCCAACTGGTGCAGGTGTGCTGCAACATTGCCTGCACAAATATTGGCATTTGTCAGTGTTATCCTCTGGATCCTGCCTGCCCAACTTGTCCATCCCTACAAGCTTGACCGCAGGGCTGGAGATGCCAGGGCTCCCATGTGAAAACAATCTCACTTTGTGCTGGCAAATGCTTTAATGCCCCATGTGTGTCTGCTTGATGGGGAGTGAGTTTTGCGCTCCTGGGATGTATGGAAAGCTCAGACAATTCTGTTGCTGGTACTGCCTAGCCTTGTCCCTTACTCCTCCTTCCCCAAAAGCTCCCCGACGCTGACACCCATTGGTACTTCACTGCTCATGCACTAATGCAACTAAGCAAAAGTCAGGATGCATTTTCTTTTTCAAACTCATTATTATAAGCAAGAGGAGAAAAATGCTAATTTTATAAGACTTAGTTCTGCCCTGTGTAACACCTTCCACAAAAGGAGTAATGGATGTATATTCTACCTGTCTGTAAACAAAAAATTGTCATGAAATCATCTTTACTTTGGGAAAATGTGGAAACAGCAGACAAGTCAGCTCAAATCCATGTTCTGGTTCAAATGAATTTATTTAAAGGCCACCAGTTATACTGAACAAACCCAGCAAAGCATAGTCAAGAAGCTGACCGTGGTCATGTAGATGGGCATAGAGTCTCATTTCAGCTGATCACTTTTACCTCATTATACTAGCACCAAACCTGCAGCATATATAGTAAAATGCTAACTGTGTAGCTTTGAATAATGAATTGGTCAAACCAATTAAGAACTGAGAAAAAATGAAGAAAAATAACCCCACCAAAAATCAGAAAGTCTATCTCTGGCTGCAGATTTTTTATCTATCAATTTCCCAAACACATTTTCAAAATCCAGCGACCTTTAAATAGTTCCCCACACCAAATTCAATTAGCATTTCATGATGTTATATGAGCTCAAGTACGGGAATAGGGAACTTTTACAAACCAATCACTAGACTGAAAAGTCATCAGTGTTTATTCACAGGTCATGTATTTGTTTACTTGAATTGTACACACCTTCTCATATCCCGGGAAGCAGCCCATTGACACGAGCTGAAGTGTGAACTTTTGTCAAAGTTCATTTCGATGGTGGTACCTCTAGGGAAGCAGAGCTGAGGGCCAGCCTGCCAGCAGCAGTGGGTTTTCCTGGGAAAAGGCTGCTGTGCGATGTGGTGAAACAGGGCAAGAAATGCCTGTCACATGGGGAAAACCCAGGGCTTCCTGTGCACCGCGCTCAGATAGTGTTTTATCTGCAGCTGGGCTCGGCATTCTGCAGTGATCGGTAACTCTTCACATCATTTCTGTTGTCATTGAAACCGCCGCTGTTTCAATAGCAGGCTGTTAGCACCTGTAACGCTGTGCTACTCATCAGCCTCAGTCAGGCTGCTTCAGTGCTTCGATAAAAGTCACTACAAAGAAAGGCCAGATGCGCACACACACATGCAGGCATGTACATACACACGTCTGGAACTTCACAGAATATGTATACTGGGTATATAGTGCATTTCAAAATGTAAACTATTGATGAACACAGGCTGATGTGCACTGCAATGATATTTAAAATACAAGAACTTTTATAAACAAGAGTACTCTTAAGAAATAGAAAGTAAAAATGTATTAGCCCAGCAGAATCCACATAAGTAGTTATTCCACCAGTTCATCCTAGCTTACACTGCAGTATCTTTCTGATCCAAATCATTGTGAAACAGCAGGACTGATATTTTTGTGAACCAACACAGACAACCATGAGTATGAGATTTTTTTCTACTGCTGGCATAGAAACCAATCTGAATTCTGGGTAAACAGCTTTCTTTCTCTTGAATACAGATTATTGCTACACAGAGGTAAAAGCCAAGTATATTTTTGCTGAAAGCTGCTTGACTCATCTAATTTGAAAGGATCACCCCCTTGTTACTATTTTTTTTCCTCTTTTGCCCTTGAATGAGTTGTTTCCCATACATAAAGGAGAAAACATAACCCTGAAACTGCTACTGTAGCATGACCTTTGGCTTTTCAGATGCGAGTCTGATATTTGCAGTGGATGTGAGGGTAGGTTTTGCTTACATGCCTGGGTGAGGATGTGAGAGGATGAAGAAAGCACACCCAAAGCACACAGAGAATACTTCTAGTATTCTTGCAGAGGCAAGGCAATTCTCTCTCATGTGTGGCATTTCATAGAAAAATAAAAAAAAGTGAGTGCTTCATCTTTCTCTAGACATAAAAAGTATTTGTAATTGGAGCCTCAGTTTTCAGTCTTTTCTAAACAGCCAGTGTGGACTCAGAGGAAAACCTGACTTTGGAGGGGGCTCTGGAGGTCATCCAGTCCAGTCCCAGCAAAAGGCTGGTGACAGTTTTGTCCCACAGTTAACTACTTTTAATGTTTCTTCCTGCATATCCTAGTGGGATTCCTCTGCTGCAGTTTATGACAGATGTTTTTTGTGGTTTTACTGGGAGCTTCAGACAAAAGTCTGCCATTTCTGCAAGTGCTACAGTTAGCTGCAGTTGGCAATTAGATCTCTCTCGAGTGCCACCTCCCCTGGCTGAAGGGATCCAGCTCCCTCAGCTTCTTCTGGTGTGTCATGTGCAGCAGACCTGCCTTTCACCAGATCAGCGGGGACTGGGAAAGTGAATCACTACACTACACACAAAAATTAAAACAAAAGCAAAGAAAACCCCTACAGTCAGGCAGAAGGGACTTTTTGGATTTTTCTTCCCTGCTTTGTAGGGAAGAGACATTGTGTCACACGAGTTCTTACAGACAAGTTTCTGAGGAAGCAACACAGACTTTCACTGCACAGTGTGTGCTGTCCCTGCTTCCTGCCCACAGGTACAAACTTAATCTCTCACTGTTAAAGAGCTTGGGACAACATTTTAAAGTTTACAATTAGAAATTCCAATGCTGTAACCGCATCTACATAGTGAGACTTTCGATCATATTAAAGACGAAGATCTGCTGAAGGCTCAAAAGTAGGAAGTCATTACTTGCACATGCAGTATTTATTTAACAATGTACAACACGCTGAATTGGCTGGGAAGTCAGTAACCAACACTAACATTCATTAGGAACTGAAATTAATACCAAACCCAAAAATAGCTCCAAGTCTTTTACTTAAATGACAAGTTCCCTTAAAATTGTCCATTTTTCTCACTTGCAAAGCCATAAAATTATAACTTTTCCTACCACTAAGGAGTGCTGTAGCTTGTTTAAGCCCATTAAGACATACTTTTTAGGTTGTGGATCCCTCACCAAGTCATTTCCAGACAAGAAACCACTAATTTGGAGACATGTGAAATTAATATTCCAGAATTTGCCAGTTTTTCTTAGGTAACCTTCATAGCATAGTAAAGGTTCCAAGCGCTCACTGAGCCACAGATAAAACTGGGGAGGTACATCACAAACATCACTCATGCTTTATTGGCCCACCTACTCAAGTAAAGAAAGGCTCAGTTCTGGTAGTATCAAGGCTCTCTGAAACACTGCCACCAGAGGCAGCTGAGGCAACTCCTGAAATATTGGTAGTGGGGTTAGAATATGACCCACCAACTGAATATATATATATTTTTTATTTTTTTTTAGGGATTGGTTTGAATCTGATCACAAAGTCCTGTCCAGACCACAGAGGGCTGGCTCAGCACATAGCACAAGGAGAGCAAGGGGTTGGCAGGCCTACACTTGGGAAAAGACACACAGAACTGGGCTGCCGGCCTCCACATTTGTCATCAAAAACTAGGCTACAGAAGGAGCATACACTTCTGTTAGCTACTTTGGGCAATAAAACCTGGAAAGATGCAAGCTCCAGGGGTTTCCCTGGCCAAGGAAAAAAAGAAATGGAAGAAAAAAAGAGAATCTGTCTTACTCATCTCTTCTGCAAGGAGAAATTTGCAAGCATCACACTTTCTAGCCTGTGACTCAGTTCTGTATCTTTTGAATTCTCAGTATAATTTTCCATCATCCAAGGAATGCAATCTCTAGACCAGAAAGTCCATACTTATGATAGTCTCTACCACAACCATCTCCAAATACCTACTGTATTTGTATATACACTGTCGTTTTATAAGCCTTTTTTGCTCTCCTTAATAAACATAATGTTGAAGATCTTGTGTGGGTAGTCTGAACATTCACGAATCGGTGTGGGGAGCTTTTTAAGACAGCACTCTTCACACTTAACTGGTTTTCACACTTCTCAAAAGTGTTAGTTTCACTGCAACATGACTGTTTAACCATTAAGATCACCCTGCGATTCTTAAAAGACAAAAAAGCTTTGTTCTATATTATTTGTCTTAAATGAAGTTCGATGTATCTCAAAATTGCTAGTTTTGCTGCACACCCTGAAGCAATTGACAAATTAATTCTTTGTAATTCACCATCCAAATTCGGAGTACTTTATTGCAATTTCTATTCAGATTTGGGGGCTGAGTAGGAATTGGTACTGTATTAAAAGCTGATATAAGGCCAGACTGATACTTGAGATGCAGCCACATGGAAGAAGGGACTGAGAAATGGAAAAGATGCTATCTCCTTGCTACCACTGCCCTCTAGCCATTCAGGCAAGCTTTTGCAACTTTTCCTTTCTTATTATAATTCATCTCAATTAATCACATTTGCAGCAGCAGGTTAGCACAGGCCTCAACTCTACCAAATCTGGCAGCAGAAAGCACATGGCAGTGCATACAGTTCCTGTCTTCTGGAACTGCATATGCCCTCCACCTCTTACTAAAATAAACAGAGCTGCTATAAACTTGCAAAATACACCACAAGCCACAAAAGAGTCTTACCCAGAAAGAAAACAAAGTGTATTTTTGTTCTTTTTGCTCTGTATTTTCAATCTAAAGGGATTGTATTAACTCTCTTTGAAAGGGTATTTTTGAAGGGATGCAAGTTTTTGAGTTTGTTATTTGAGTAATGTTGGCACACAAAAAAATGGTATCAGAGTCAACACTCTTACTGCTGTACAGTACACATTGCAAGGATTTGGCAACTGGAGGATTAATTTTGCAGGACATATAGCAAGCTGACAGGCAGGACCTCTTGGTTTGCCAGCTCATCGTTTGCTTGTAATGCTTTTCCTCTTTCAAGCTGTGGCTGGACAGCAGAAATTAAAACATCACACCAGTAAGACTTCTGTGATAATTTAAACTTCTAACAGTAACAAGTTTCAAGGAAGGCTCGCTTTCCTAATTTCTAATTTGTAGCAAATTCCTAATTTGTAGCAATTAATCAATTCAAATGGTTTGACCACTTAATACTTGCCCGTAATTTTTAAATAGAACACAAAGCATCATCCCCAGGCTGAAGCAATAGGAAAGGACTGCAGGCTGCATCAACAGCGTCAAAGGGCAGAAGAGAAGTTGCAACGCCGAGGATGAAGAGGGTCAGTAGGATCCAGGAACTGGCTGCACACAGCCACACACACAGATGGGCCACTCACATCTCCCCCAAACAGTGCTTTGATTCTCAGTAATACTCAAGCATACACCATATAAGTAGCATGAACTGAGAGAGCTTCAAAAGCACATTTAGTCTTCAGAACAAAAGCTAACAGTCATAAAGAGGCAAGGACACACATTTTTCTTCTTGGAGATTTTTTTTTATTTATGAATAAAAACATTTTAAATATACAGTATTTACAGGAATTTCATTACAGATTTCAGCCCAATTATTGCATCCATTTAGATAATACAGAAAGGCTATTAATAAACAATAGCTGTTCCTAGTTAAAGGACTGAACTATAAAAAAACCACCCTAAAGGAATCTAGAGGTCACCTTTTCCTGAGATAGAAGGTGCTTTGTATTTGCTTTGTCATTTTGGTTGTGTGTTTTTGCTTTTTGGGATTTTGGGATTGGGGTTAAGGCATATCAAAACTATTAATTTGAATCAAGTACATCTCTTACTTATTAATACTCTACTGTTTACATGGAACCACTTCAGAGCAACTGTTTTTTAACTAACCCTGAGAAAAACAGGTTTTCTCATGCATGTTTCTTTTTCTGCAAACTTTAGCGAAGGATTACATAAAATATGTGAGTCTGTTTCAGGCAACTGGGACTCTACATGCTGTCTTGTTTCAACAGATCTCAGAAAATTTGACTTTTTTTTTTAAACTACATTATTGACTTTTGTCTGGAAAACCACACAAAAGCAGATTTGATGTTTCTGTGGCAGCACACAGTACTGCAACAAAACTTCACTGCTAACTGCAGATCTAATAATAAACATTACAATGTCCACTCAAGAATAAGAACTAAAGAAGTTCTTAGAATATTGGCAGGTATGAGGACATAATTTTGTCAAGTTCTCTTTCACAGGACAGGATATGTTTTGGGGTCTTATATCATCACCCAAATCATCTTCAAGGGAGAGGAAGGGAGGAGTGCTAAGCACCTAAGAGTAAAAATCAGCTGAAAATGTTTGAAGTGCAAATCCTTATGTGTGTCATACTGGATAGCTGACAGGCCTGTAAAAGGCATGAATATTAAATTATTTTCAATGCATAAAAATTAGGCACTTTCATATTCTTGATCAAGGTGCTATGTATGAACATTCAGAAGCTCAAGCGAACTACTACATCACAAGAATATTGATCAATTTAACTAACTCAGTTAGGTGAAAATGTATAGATAAATACTACCTGACAGGTTCCCAACCACATTGATCAGATACTTGGTATTACAGAACTGCAAAAGCAAGGCTAACTAGCTGTAGCTGGAAAGGCATTTCTATTTCCATCCCAAGAAATCCTCACTGCAAGATGCTGGATTGTATCCAGATTACCACCATGATTTGCCCTACTCTTAGGTTCTCAATACCACTACTGTCAACTGCTAAAAACAGGACTGAGCTAAGCTCTGAGTAACAGAGCTTACTGATCCAGAAACACATCCTTGTCTCTCTGCGGCCTCAGATTTTCAGCTAGTCACAGCTTGTCATGGGTTACAGTACAAAATGTAATCAAAAGTGTGTTATTCTATCACCATCTGCTGGAACTGGAATGAGGAGAAGTGACGCAATCTTGTGTTGATAAGCCAGCTGATAAGAAATCAGCAGGACAATTTCCTTATTTCTCCCACGACCCATCCTCCCTCTAGGGAGGGGTTTTCTGCTGATGGGCCATTGAGTCCACTGATAAGCTTACATCATCCCATTGGAAAATGCTCCATCCAAGGGGAGAAGCTGATGGGCCATTGAGTCCACTGATAAGCTTA
>VWYI01024966.1:0-17489 GCA_013399455.1 Anthoscopus minutus
TCTGTTCCAGCTCTTCCAGGCATCAAACCCTTCTGCCCAGGTCCACATCCAGGCGACTTTTGAGTACAGTCAAGGATAGGAACTCCATAGCCTCTATGGACAACCTGTGCCCACCCTTGGTCAGCCTCACAGAAAAAGCTTTGGCTCAGGTTGAAAGAGGACCACCTATTATTGCCTTTTGCACCTACAATGGGCACCACTGAAGAGTCAGCTCTGCCTTAGCCCATGTAGCATCTTAACACTTAGAACTTATGATATTAGTAATACAATGGCATCTTTCAAATGCTTCATTTAGCCACTTCCTCACCAGGTACAAGAAGAAGGAAACAATTCATGCCAGAATTATTGCCCCAATGGCTATGTTGTTAATTTTCTTCCTTTATCCATCACCTTAGCACTAGTTAAACAGATGGTGAGACAGGTGACAATCCACGGCTCCCCTATGAATAGGGATGGAGGAAGCCAATTAAGGAAAAAAATACATTTATTCTCTGCAGCTCCTGTTACTACTATGTGATACTCTTCTCTTGACTAAGATACAGAATACTTCTCTTAAGATTTGAGAATCTTAGAGAAAAACACTGCTGACACACTGAAAGTTATTTGGAGTCTAACATTCTAACCATCTCAGATTTGGGCTCTGAAAAATGATGATAAATTATCACGGAATCATAATCATTAATACTGGAAAATACCTCCAAGATCAAGTCTGACCTTTGACCAAACACCACCATGGCCACTAAACCACAGCACAAAGCACCATGTCTGCTCATTGTCTGAACACTCCCATGGATAGCTACACTTGCAGTTTCCTAGGCAGCACATTGCAATGCTTAACCACAGTAAAAAAATTTTTCCTAATATCCAACCTGAATCTCTCAAGGCAACTTGAAGCCATTTCCCCTTGTCCAGTCACTTGTTGTCTGGGAAAAGATGCTGACCCCCATCTTGCTACAATCTCCTTTCAGGCAGATTTTCAGATTTCTCCTTTCAGGAACATCCCCAGCTCCCTCAGCTGCTCCTCATAGGACTGGTGCTCCAGACCTTTTCCAAGCTCCACTGACCTTCTCTGGATATGCTCCAGTACTTCAGGGTTCTTGTAGTGAAGAGCCCAAAAGTGAACACAGTGTTTGAGGTGTAGCCTCAGCAGTTCTGAATATGGGGTTACAATCCCTGCCCTGGTCCTGCTGGCCATGCTGTTGCTGATTCAAGACAGGATGGCTTCCTTGGCTAAATATGAAATCTGTTTGGTTACTAAATACAGCTTCTATTAGCTGTAGAAGAACACAGCTGTCTTTTATCTATGAATGTACAAGATAGAATCTTCAAGAAGAATATTATATCTCTGACACCAGTAAGGACTATATTGGCTTAAAACAAAGAAGCAAGCTAAGACAAATCCTTTCTATATTGACCTGGGAAACATGCAAATAGGCTTACAGCTGGGATATCTGCAGGCTTACTTCAGGGATAACTATATGTAATCCACTTAAACATTGAACGGAATGGATAAAATCTCACCAATTTCTCCCATTCCTGTCTTCCTCAACCTGCAATTTTAGTTTGGAAGAAAAGGATGTATATCATGCATGCCAAGAGACAAGTTAGTGACTATTTTACTTTGCTAATGACTGAGGGATCATCTGATGCATATCTTTCCTTGGAGATTTCCTTCCCTGTACTGAGAAGGTCTATTTGTGAAACACCATTTTATTCGTGCTCTGAGACATTACACTGCTTGCTTAGAACAGAAAAATGAAATAAATTCTTGTTCACCTTATACCAAGACACCAAAAATGAATGAATTAGAATCAGAAGTACAGTATTTTATCATACTGAATTGTGTGCCACAGTCTGCAACTATTTGCAGGAAATGGAAAAATTGGAAAGATGTCTGAAAATAGGTATCAACCCTCTGAAGAAACCTGAAGACCAATATATTTGATTAGAGCTTGATTCTTAGCTTGTAACAGACTAACCAGCTAGTAGCAGAGCACAGAAAAATGTGTGCCTGAAATTTGGAGATCTGATCAGTGTCTCTCAGAATATTACCATTACAACACTCCCCAATTACCCAGTAATAACAGCTGCAATAATACACACTTAGCTCCAACCACTCTGCTAGGTATTACATCAACTCACTTGGAAATGGAGATAAAAGCACTGGGAATGCAAGATAATTCTGAAACACAAGGCAATTAGAAAAGAATTAAGATGTCAATAGGCAGGGAATGTAGAAGATGATGAAGACACACTGTGTCCAGATGAACTTCATCATACCCATTTATACCTGTCATTCTGCACTTAGCGGCTGTGTAACCAAACAATCCTTGCTTATCCTTATACCCTTCTCCCAAATTACGCTCTTATCCTAAATTATTCTTACTCTTGCTATGTTCCCAATGAAAGAGCACTAATTAAAGAAAAACAAGAAAAAAAGAACTTTATAGTCGTAATGTAATTTTGGCTGGAATAGAGGTAATTTTCTTCATGGTGGTTGGCGTGGGACTATGTGTTGGATTTGTGCTGAACACAGGGTTGATAAAATCAAGCTGCTTTTGTTACATTGAGCAGGGCTTAATGCAAAGCCAAGGCCTTTTTTGCTTTTGACACTGCCACGCTGGTGAAGGGACTAGGGGGTGCACAGGAGGTTTGGAGGAGACACAGCTGGAACATTAGCATATAAAGCAAGATGAAGAAGGAAAAGAAGGACATTTGGAACAATGGTGTTTGCCATCCCATGTCACCATTATGTGTGATGAGGCCTTGCTCTCCTGGAGATGGCTGAACACCTGCCTGCCCATGAGATGCACTGAATTAATTCCTTGTTTTTTATTCTGCTTGTGTGTGTAGCTTTTTCTTGCCCTATTAAATTGTTTTTATCTCAACCCATGAGTTTTCTCACTTTTCCAATTCTCTTCCCAATCCCAGTGGCAGGGAAGTGAGTGAATAGCTGCATGGGGCTTAGCTGGCAGCTGCGGTTAATTCATAACAGTCCTTTTAACAGTCCTTTTTCATGACCTATGTGAGGCACAAAGGGTTCAAGATAACAACAGATTTGACTCGAATGTACTAGATCAAATTTATAGCTAATGCCATTTAGCTAGTAATGAGCAGTCTCCTGTACTTTCCATGGGGCTTGTGTGCCTGACTGAATATTAGAGTCTAGTGCTCATTAGTAGCCACTTGTTGCCTTTGCCACTCGCTGCAGTGCTGTGCTGCTGATCACTGTATTGTGCCCAAGAGCATTTTGAAAACAGCCATGGCAAAGTGCCTGGGCTGGCAGGTAGCCAGGGTGTTGCTGCAGTTCTCTGTGCTGCTGTACTGGACAGGCTGGAACACCAGTGCGAACTTGAGTAGAACGATGAGTCCGTGCAGGAGCAGGTATCCACTTGCAGACCATGGAGGATCTCAGGGTAGAATAGCTGGATGACTGAAAGCAGCTGTGACCCTCTGATAGGCTCAAGCTGGTTCCTGGCAGGACCTGTGGATGCATGGAGACAGAAGCCCACCCTGGAGCAGGTCTGCTGGCAGGACTTGCGACCCTATGCGAGACCCATGCTAGATCATCCTGTTTCTGAGGGACTGAACCTCATGGAAGGGACTCAGGCTGGGGCAGGTTATGAAGAGCTGCAACCTGCGACAAGGACCCAAACTGAAAAAGTTTGTGGAGAACAGTCTCTTTGGGTGGTACCCCACGATGGAGGAGAAAAAACAGATTCCCCAGCAGCCTGTTTTAGTGAAGACCATGGTGAGGCACACTGTGTCTCTGCAGCCCATGGAGGTTAATGGTGGACCACAGCAGGAACCCCTTGCTGCTAAGCAGGGTAGGAAAAAGTGAAGGAGTTCACTGCAATGTTAAACCATAAAACTGTCCCAAAAGCATGAGGAACAAAGCTTGTAATGGATATACCTTTACACTGTTGCTGTAAGCTATAATTTGAGTTGCATATTATAGGAATCACCATGACAGTAACCACCCAAACCAATGGAAGAGAAGCCTTACAAGAGATTTCAGTGCAGCAGTGACCTGATCTGAGATGGCTCTGGGGCCCAGTTACTCCATGCAACACACCATTTCCCCTGTTCCAAGTGACCACAAGAACAGATGGAGCCCAAAATCATGGACTAAATAAAATCAATGGATGTTTTGTGGACATTTTATGAACATTTTGGTGAGGCGGTCCTCAGCTAAGGGAATGCTACCTGTGTTTTGTATTAAACAATGGAAAGAAGGCAGTGGTTAATGAGGTCTTAGTGAGTAGTATGGGGCCTGAGCAGGATGCACAAATGACAGGAACTATGGGCTGGAATCTGCTGGGTTTAGCTGGGGTAGAGTTAACTTTCTTCACAGTGGCTGGTATCGGGTTGGGTTTTGAGTTTATGCTGAACAGAGGGTTAATGATACAGAGATATTTTTCTTATGTCTGAACAGCATTCACACAGAAAAAAGGCCTTTTATGCTTCTGGTACCACCTCACCAGTGAGTAGGCTGGAGTGTGCAAGAAGCTGGACAGCCAGGACAGCTGATCCCAACTGACTACAAGGATAACCCTTCTGATTCCCTGCCCTATCCTGTTGGTGAGGAAGTGACTGAGCACCTGCATGGGGTTTAGGTGCCAGATGGATTTAAACCATACCTAAACCTAAAAATATTCCAAATAATAAAATGCAGTGCTTCTGCATTCTGTCAGAAGCACTGACAAGGATGCCATGAAGAATGAACCAAGTTTTATGAAAACTTCAGTGCAAAGCTTCTTTACTGATCACATTCAGTCATGAATTATGCAGAATGCTTTGGGCAGAGCATGCAAACTCTCCCTTAGCACCAGAGTAATTAACTCTGCTTGAAGCCTCAGTCAGCCCTGGCATTCCTTGCTCATCATGATCTGCACAACACCAAGCAGATGTATCCTCTGAATTTCCTACACTGAAAAACATTTCTAAAGTTATTTCAAGGAAATTAAACTTTCATACCTAGGAACTGATCAAATAATTCACATGAATATGTGGAGCCTGAAAATATGGAACTTACAATGGAAAAACATTTTAAAATGTAGCATTTTGGACAACTTCAGGTCCTAGACCAACCACAAATTTGTAGCTTAGTATCTCAGATTTACCAGATGGCTTGTTTTTTCTTAAATAATCTGATATATTTTGTGTACCAATGGACAGCATTCCTCTCTTTTCCTAAGACTGTTCCTATCTTGACAGCACTTGCTATAGCAGAACATTCATCTTTGAAGATACCTTGTTAACTCTATCACATATTGCAAAGAGAATCTGCATAGACTAAGTTGTTTAAATGAAGTGGAATGTATTTTAATTTGTATCTGTGATTTTTAAAAAGTACAAATACCAGCATATTATGTGCTCTCTATTTTAATATTAATAGTAGAAAAAAATATTTTCACATGCTTTATTTTGTGCTGATAGTTTTAATTAGGTATGACTTACTCTTGTTTCAGATAAGTCTTCCTGATCTCCCTAAACAAAACACTGTAACATATATTAAGTGTTGACATGTGAATAATTATTAAGTAGACACAATTGGAGTAAAGAAAATGGGAACTGAATATTGATATATCCTTGCAAAGGATACTAAAAACAACCAACAGCAGATTTAACTGTAGCAGGTAAGTGCCTCAGTTCCAGACTTTAGCTCCAAGCTGAAATGTTCTATCTTTGGACGCAACAAAAGGGAAAAAGTAAATAACTAAATAAATAAAAGGCAATTCTAATCGATGGGAGAAGAAAAGTAGACTAGAAGGAATCTGTTCAGCCTTAACAAAAGAAGTTCACACACATATAACTTCCTGAGGAAGGACAGACAGGTAAATTACTTACCTCCGGAATTTCATGGCATACCTTCATAACTACAGAAACATCCAAGTATTTTTAGTGATAAATATAATTACTGCAATACCAGTGTTTCTCTGAGATAGCCTCCCTACATAATCTTAGAAGGAGCCAATTTCCAGATGACTTGTGTTCTAAATGCTAAAGATGATGCTTATGCTTAACAGAGTGACAATAATTTTCAAGCAAATCATTAATCCAGTAGTTTTTCTAAGACAACCTAAACCTTGAATAAAAATAGAAAAACAAACAAAAAACCAGAGACTTAAGAAGAACACTTAGATTAATTCAGCCTAAAGAAAAACTAACAACCTTCCTCCCATAACTCAGTTTATCTCTTCTTAACCTATCTAACATCTTGGGGGAAAAACCAAATAATCAGCAGTTACCAAATTATTAACCTATATTCAGGTTAACTGAATTAACAGACATTCTTGCTTACCATTCATACCTACTGGTATCTTCCAGGCATCAAAAGAGCAGAGATTTTTACTGGAAAATGGGAATGTTTTAGTTTCTTACATAGAGGTTCACTTACATTTAAGATGTCTGTGCACAGAAAAGTGAAAAAAACATACTGGCTGGCTGCAGCAACTCAAACTGGTTACAGAAAGAATGGACTCAAATCAAACTAAGACAAGTTACTGACAGTTATGGTTCCGGGTTCAACAGTCTGCATCTGATCCACTGTGGTTGCACACAAAAGAATAGTGTGACCTGAAAACAATGCAAGCCGACTAGAAGATGACGTTTAAAACCCTATACATAAAAAAAAAAGATGGAGGTTTTTGAGGTAATAAAAATTTCCTATTAAGAATGAGCTTGGATCCGTATATTATCTTCACAAGAAAGAGATGAAAAGAAAGTTCTCAGATAAAAGCAAATTTCTCCACCATTTGACACATGGAAATAGGAAGATTTAATTCAAATGGTTGGTCAGTTGTAAGAAATAATTTAGTGTACTTCCTAACTCACATAACTGCCTTACGAAGAATGAACTTCACTCACTATAGATGACATTATTATATGCCTGGCTTGGATTACAGCATGATACCTCCCTGTCTCCAGCTAAGAGACACAAAAATTATTTCTTCTTTCACTGCTCACATCCTTGCAGCATTACAGCAGTAGGCCTGTTATCCTTACTGAAAATACTGTTTGATTCCTACTACAGCTTTTCTTACAGCTTTTGTTCCATTAGGCTTCATCCTACACTGTGAGTCTTTCTCACTTTGCAAAAATTACATTGGTGCTACTGTGCTGGTTTCTCTTCACATGGAAAGAGAACATCCTGATACCAACATTTGGAACTTACTCTGTATAAACCAACGCATACTGCCTTTCAGTACAAAAATGTTTTATTGTTATAGAGCTAATATTCCTGTCTGTCTATAGTTTCACAGCAAATAGTCCTTACCTTATCAGCAGAATAAATCAGTATGGCTCGTTCTCTTTTTTTCTGTAACCTTAGGAGGACAATTGCAGTATGAAGAGCTGAAAGCCTGAGCTCCTCTCCACTATTCACTCCTTTAGCATACAGTAAGACAAATATTACCGGTAGTTCTACTACAGTTCAATGAAGCCAGCAAAAACTATCATTGTAAGGCAAGGTCATTGACTGCAAAAGAAAACTTGCCTGTCAGATGTAAAGAGCAGGTTTCCTTTAACTCTGTGGACTGTAGTTCAAATTTCTGGTACCAAGTGAAAAAATGTGCCAAGCTACTGCAAGATTTATTTTCACTAAAAGTGAGTCAACATTGATATGCTATGTTATATTGTGTTATTTCTATAAGAACTATACTGCCCACCTAAAAAACATTCATTTTGTCTTTATTCTAAGAAAAAAACCAAAAAGCCATAGAACTCTACAAGCATAATTAAAATACCTAGTTAGTTAAAATGTCCAAATCTGATATGCTCCCAAGTGATTCTTAATTTTTGGGGAATCAGGATAACGACACAACTACCTTAATTGCTTTGAGAAGGCTGGGCAAAAAAATGTAGTTTAACTCACACCAAATACAAAATAAGATCAGTGGCCATAGTTACAGGAGTTGAAAAATAGACAGATTTTGTTCCAGTTCCTACTGTATCCACTATATTTTCACAATATATTTGCAAATAAGCAAATAATCTAAATGGTCTACTCACATTTGCTTACTAATCAATGAAGCAGCCAGTCATACTTGCCACTTTTTTCAACAAGAGTTTAAACACATCAGACAAGATAGAGATTTCCTTATAAAGTACAAATTACACAAATCTAGAACATCAGGACAAACTCCACAGTTATTACACACCACACCTAACAAAATACAAATTATTCTTCCTTCTTTTAATTTGTTTACTAGAAGAGAGATGGTGTATCTTCTAGAATAAGAGGAAGCTACAACAGTATCCTTACCTGGGTTTTGTGATGTTTACAAGAATTGCTGTTTTCTTTCCCTTTCTATTTCTCCTCAAGCTCCTGGACGAAAATTCTCTACACTGCAGAAGACTACCTGCACGTTACTCCTACCTAATACAAATCTTTAAAAATGCATTCATTTTGAACTTTGGAATGTGCCGTATTTTATATCAACAGAAACAATTCAGCATTTGCACAATTTTTACTTAAGAGACGGTGCATACAAAAAACCTATTGTACAACTACCACCTAACAAGACACAGCACAATAAAATGAAAGTTGTCTGAAGTTTAGTGCAAGGTGTCTATGACAAAGTTAAAATCTTTCTGTTAAGACTTTGCTCTAGGACTAGAAATTTGCTTTAAAATATAATTAAATTGCATGTATTTTATATGTCATGAATAAAATGAGCTGTTACACAGAATGCTAAACTATTAAAAAGAAAAACCCAGGAAGTTCTGTGCGGACATAACAAAAATAAGTTCCTGACCTACAGGAGAGATGAAGTAACTAACAACCTGTACATACATGTATACTTGCCTAACCTAGAAACAACACAAAAAAATTAAAAAGTTATTTTTAAAGTTGCTCTTTCTAACTTGTTCTTGAGTTTCTAACTTGAGGCCAGATATGCTCAATAGAACCATCTTCAAACCACCAAATATTTAAACTTAACCTTGCTACAGCTGGATGCCATGTAACCTGAGAAATTTATGTGCCAAGGAAACACTTTCACGTTTAAACTACTGATATGCGCATATATAGGCACAACAGGTTCCACCCTGAACTTTCCCTCTTGAAAGCTAGCTCATATTTTGCTACAAAAATCCTCAGCTGCATTACACAAAGTATGGAACACAAGGCAAAGGAGGCGATCATTGGCCTCTGCTCAGCACTGGTGAGGCCATACTTTGAGCTCTGTGTCTAATTCTGGGCTCCCGTATCAGCTGGGTAGTAAAGGGTCTATAGAGTTGGCTGATGTAAGCTTTCAGAAACTTCCTCCATCTCAGAGATAGCCACTTCCACTTGGCTCCAAGAAGGACTCCCTGCTGACTAAACCTGGGCTGAACTGCAATGTCCCTGTGAAAACGTAATCTAGAGAGGGCAAAAAAACCCCATCCAACAGCAGCTGAGAAAGACAAGCAACCCTGTAGACATAAAGGTTGTAAGAAGTAGTGGGGAAAGATTTTTCAGATGCTGGAACATTGATTCTTGAACCTTGTGGAAAAAACATGGTGACACAGTTTGTGCCCCAGCAACCCAGAGAAGTCCGCAATGGACCAGACACCCATTCTGCAGCCTGTGACTGAAAAATAGAAGAGTCCTTATTGAATATCAGGCAAAACTTTTTGTTTTTCTGTGAGGTTGAAAAATCACTACAATCTTCATCCTGAGGATTTTCAAAAGCCACCTGCATATGATCCTGAGCAACTGACTCTTAAGTAGCCATGTTTGAGCAGGAGTTTGGAAGAAATGGCCTCCAGAATTAACTTCCCACCGCTTTAGTTTTCTTACCACAAGCAATGTAAGGTTTCCTCTTTCCCTGACAGATTTTTAAAGTGCCAAGAATGAGTGCTTCATAGCCACCAAGAGTTCCCTGCCTGCACTGCTGCACTGCCTCAAGTATTATTAGTATAAATCCTCACATTAAGGGCAGTCAGTCATTACAGGACCTAAGGAGACTAAGGGTTATCTCAGCTCAAAAAGCCACCACAGTATGGTAAACATCCTGTGACTCAAAGATTTCCCCCTTTTGGGGTGTTTGCTGACCTCCTCAGGTGCTGGTTGTCATGCAGGCCCAAAGACTTACGTGTTACTGGGGGGCAAACAGCCACAAATACACTGCACTTCAGCACCCACTGCATTTGGTCCTGGCTCCTGTGACTGCTATGGGGCCCTCGGCACTACTGAAAGCTCCCAGGCACGTCCTCCTTCCCCACCGCCTCCTGCAGGTACCGTGCGCCAGCCGAGTCCCGCAGGCTGGGCGGGAGCATTGTGGGAGGGAGATTTCTCCTGGAATGAGGGGCACCGTGCCTGGGGGAAACGGAGAGGGAGGCATCTGTGGAAGGCAGATGAGGGGCTGCTCGGCCACTTTCCAGTAAGGTCTCCTATTCCTGCAGGGAGACCCTTCGGGAGGCCTCTGTCTCCCTTCTGTGCCCACGCTCTGGGGCCTTCTCTGGTCCGGTTCCTGGCGCCAGAGCAGCTCCAGCCCCCGGCCCGTCTCTTGGCAGCACATGGCGCGCGGTGCCGAGGAGGCTCTGCAGGAGAGCGGCTCTGCCCCGCCGGCCGGCAGGAGCGGGGAGCAGCGGGAGGCAGCGGCAGCCGCGCTCTGCCCCATCTGCCTGGGCGACGTGGACAACGCGGCCCACGTGGACACCTGCCTGCACACCTTCTGCTTCGGCTGCATCCGGCACTGGGCCGCCGTGCGCGCCTCCTGCCCGCTCTGCCGGCAGCGCTTCGCCCGCATCCTGCACACGGTCAGGGCGGACGACGACTACCAGGAGTACGTGGTCGGCCCGTCCGGCTGCCAGCAGAGCGCCGCGGCCGGGCACAGCGTGCGCGGCACATCCCCGCGCTGGCGCTCCCGGCTGCGCCCGCGGCCCCGCCGCCATCCCGCTGCCATCCCGCTGCCAGGAGAAGGGAGCGGGCGGCAGAGCCAGCTCTGAGCGCCTCTAACACCTCTGCCCGATAGGCTGCAGGGGAGCGCTCGGCCGGCCCTGCCGGGGCACCGGCCGTCCTCCTTCCCGTGCTGGGGGCGCGGCTTGTGACCCTCCTGCACTTGCAATGAACGTCAGAGGCTTTGTGCAGCACGCGTCTCTCACAAACACTTGGTCTATTGCACGCTCTTTTTCGTTACTGTTACTACTAGTAAATGATATTTTGTTTAAATTTATGAAGTGCTTATACCCTAGCCGACGAAGTTTACCTTTTCTCCCGCGCAGTGGGTGGGTGGGGCAGTAGCTGGGGGACGGCAGTGAGCGAGAGGCTATTTCATAGTGCTTAGTTCCCAGCTGGGGTCAAACAATGACATCGCACCTTTCAAAAGGGATCATGGTGGCTCCCACAGGCAAAAAGGAGGAGTGAGCTAAAATGGCGATAGTTTTTAGGGGGCAGATTAGTATTTGCAAGAATTTCAGTCAGTCTTCTTAAAAGGACTTCCTATGCACTGCAGATACTGAAACAAATTGCATTCCAAAATTACAGTCCATTTTTTTCCTTTTTTTTTTTTTACATGAATGGTCCTTGTATTAGATTGCCTTCTACAGATAAGCTGCATAGGTTAACATGAAGATGGATTGTATTGTTTTTTGTTTTTTATTAAGTTTCCAACAAATGCTAACAAGTTTCTAGATATATCTAAGCAAGAAAAAGGAAAAAATCCCAACAAAAAAAAATCAACCAACAAGAAAATCCCAAGATATCACTGACGAACAGGATGATTTTAACAGGAAGTATACACAGTACTTGTGTATACTACACAAGTAGTATACAAAGAACAAAAGTAGAATATGACCCTAAATAAATAAGGGTATACTTCCTTTAGCAAGCTGTCATAAATTAAACCGTTACTGTTAGCATACTCTGCAATAAATGTCAGATAAAAATACATTCAGAAGTTAATATGTTATAAAGTCATAATATACTAGCACTTTATCATTTCAGTCTTAAAAGTTATTGCCTCACTTTTGCATGAAGATTGATGTATCTTCATAATTATCAAATTATTAGAATTTTCTGTTGTGTCTTAGTTTAGGATAAGCAGCACATTATTTGATGCCCTGTTACGTTAGGGCTAGAAACCAGACTGACAAAATGGAAGGAGTAGGCAATAACTAATAACAAACATAGACTCTGAAACAAGTAGCAACTGTATTCTCTGCAACATCTCATGGACTAAAGAATGTGAAGTGGTCTTTACAAAAGCACAATAAAACCTCAATAAAATATAATCGCTTAAGAGCTGATTCTGTCATCAAGTTTATATGATATTTGATCACTACCATATTCAGATTAATTGAGACTGATTGTTTCCAAAGTTAAAACCCATGCAGGTTTGTAATTTACGAGAGAGCCTTAAAATAAGAAATAAGGAAAGTTGAGTAGGATTTATGTAATCTCACTCATTATTTTAAGTAAATTAGAAAATTAGCTAATAAATTGATAACAGAATAAAAGAAAAGTGAAGAATACTACTACTGGTGAAAGCTCAAGGCAAGGAAAGTGTAAGTTAATTAAAAAATTATGTCTAATCTGTTAAAAAAATGGATTTGTGTGTCAAAAAACCCCAAAGATTTAGTACCCTCCCCTGCTTTCCTGCACAAAACCACAATACAGTTACTTTGGGACAGACCTGAAACCTGGTACAACTGTGTTTCAGGAACATAGTTATCACTACAGGAAAAGAAAAAAATAGTGCTAAAATACGAGATTTACAAAAAACAGGAATTAAGATTATAATCAGTCTAGCATTCATATTAAGAATTTGATAGCAATGCCCGCCATGTAACCATTATGAACCAGTCAGTGAACCAAGGCACACACACCTTCAAGTATGTCCTGTGAGTATTTTATATAAGCATACAAGTGCAATATTGGCCCGAGAGAGAGAGCCTGCCCCACTAATGACTTCTTAGAACTAGAGTGCATATTTAAGTCTTTGAAGTGCTGAAATTCTGTGGGTATTTACTGACACATTTCAAAAGAGCTCTGAATGGAATTTAATAAGAGAGTGTTGTCACCAGTGGCACAAAGTTCAGCAGGTGGCCAGTCATCAGTTGCAAGGATCAATACGGGGTACAGTATGTTTAATGTCTTCATTAATGACCTAGAGGATGGAACACAGTTCACCTCAGCAAGCTTGTGGTTGATATACAGCTGCAAGGACTGGTTTGTACACAGTGGTTGGTAGTGACTAAAAGCCATCAGGAAATCAATCTCCTTTTGAATTACTTTAGCAATTTACATTCTTGCATTGACAAAAAACGATAAGAATCAACCTTTGTGAAATAAATGGATAAGATTAAGAAAAAACACTTATACTTGAGTTCCAACATATTTTTCTGGAGATTGATAGATGCTAAACAATTTTAGTCCTCAATTTAGCCTCATTTCTTCTCTGCTGATTAGGTTATTGTCAATTTTGTACCAATATATTATTTTCCTCAGATAAAAGCTCTTCAATCTGATTGAAAAAATACTCCACATAAAAAGTACCACAAAATAAAAAAGATAAGTCAAGACTAGTATCTCTTAAATCCTAGCCATTTCCTTCAAAATTCCACAACAAATTCAAGGGGCTAAAACTCAGTGTGTAAAAAAAACCCTCACATTTTTGAGGAAAACAGAAGAAAAATATCAACCAAAAAAAAAACCCCTAATACTTAGAAACCCTGAATAAGGATCAGCTAAGAGGACTTAGATTCCTGAACCCCTTCAGGTCTGTAGGCCTAAACAATTAATTCTGGACAACACACAGAATTAGCAACACAGGGAACAAGTTTCACACAGCAACACAGACTGCAAATTTCCAGATTAACACCCTTAATTCCTAATCTTCTTTCCTCTTCATGACAGATACTCAAGGTATTTAGAGACACACATAGCTCATAACCATCTCTCACAAAGTACAGGTCCTGCATTATTTCACATTAAAACAGTATGTTTTTAGCATATTTGTTTCTTTTCCTGTGTCTTCCACTTTACCTATTTGGATTTGACAATTTGAACATCAGTGTATTTCAAACAGGGTAAAATGTTATTTCAGAGCATGAAATAAACTTTCTTTTCTAAGTAATTTCAATTACTGATACTGCTGACAAAAATTTTAAAAAATCAAAACCAACAAAACAAAACCTTGTTTTCAAAGTAATATTTAAACAACTGTTTCCATACTAAAAACAACCCAAAGCAGCAATAATTTTTCAAAGCTAACTTCTGAAATCTGAAGTGCTAAGGTTTATACATTTAGGACATTCTTTAGGCTCTACCACACACTTTTTATTTTTTTTTGTTTGGAGAGAAATGTAGCTGTCAATCACACTTTCTCTTGCACCACAAATGTTTTGCAACTTTTACTTATTGCTTCCATTACATGTAATGTAGGAAGGTTAGGACTCAAAACAACTGAAGAACCCGCACAAGTAAAATACATAAACTATTACTAGAGTGACAGAAAAGGTAACAAGTGTCTTGTGATTCCATTTGCTTTGTTTGTTAAGGAAGAGAAAGCTAATTAACTGCAAATGCCAACCATAAAGAGGCCTAGACCTGTTTATGTCAACATAAGTTTTGGAGAAGCTAAAATATATTTCACATTTAAACTTAATTCCCCCCTGCCCTGTCTCCTTTCTGGGAAGCAGGATGTTATTACAAAACAATAAATATCTTACAAAAGAGTGAACACATCAGGCATAAAAACTAGAGTTATTTATAAATTTATAAACAATTGAGTGTTTTATTTTAATTATGCATATGCTATATGAAATAAATATCTTCATTTTTTGATTATTGTATCTAGAATTTTGTTGTAAAGAACCACTCTGTATAAAAAATCTAAAATTCACAGCAAGAATATTGGTTGCAAATTTAAACTTTATATGGCATTGTTCAACCTTTAGACTAAAAAGGCCGGATATTTCACAAAAAATGGAAAATACTCCTGTTTTTATTTCATTTTCTAAAGATAAATCTGAAGTCTTGTTGAAGTGTGTATTTTAAGGACACTTACAAAAAGTGAGAGAATTAAAACTCTCTTCTTTCAATGTCTTCTATCACAGTTTCTTGCCTGGCAAAGTAAAAGAAAGGGGGAAAAACTGAAAAGGGGAGAAAGCAAGGACAAAGGAAGGGGTGGAGAGATGGGAAGAAAAGGATGAAGAGTGTACATTCCATCCTTGCTTATGTTACTGTTTAAGGTACAGAAGTCACTGCCTCTAGAGTTTTCATGAAATCTTACTTTGTTTTTACTACATATTTTTCAAAAACTAAAAATTACTATCTTTTATAGAAATCTATCTCTGCTACAATAGTTCTCAAACTTTTCCTTCCCTGTGCTTGTACTGAATGTCTTGATCCTTTTCCACCTCCATCTACAGCATGTGCTTATTATAACATGTTTTCTCAATCCTCCATGCTACAGTCAAGGTTTCACTAGTTAGCCTCATTTTCTTTCGTGTTTGCTATCACAAACACATTGATTCCCCTGCACAACATTTGGTTTTCCAAAAACATCTTCCATTTAGAAATTGCTGTAACAGTCAACTGTCCATAGAGAAAGGTGTCCAAGTAGAGAAGATCAAATGAAGAGACCACATTGTCAATCTGAAAACTGAAACTCCTGGCTGTTTTTAACATCTTTGTTCTTAAATTGACACCATGTGTTACAAAGTGAACTGAAGAAAAAACATGTTGTTAGAATCTTTAGAAATTCCAGCCATTGAGAGTAGAAACTGAAGTGATCAGGTTCCTAGAAGAGTTAATGCTGAATTTAAAACACTAGGAAGAGTTTTGTCTAACTTCAGCTCAGAAAACAAAAATTAGTAGGAAACAACTGAAAAAAACCCCAGGTAACAGAAAACATAACTGTTCCTCTCCAGGAAATAAAGGAAGACCTCATTCTAGAAAAAAAATAAATTGGCCCACAGGGTGGCAGAAAAGACACACATACACACACAAGTGAGGTGCAACAATGAGGTAAGGTACCAATTTACATGGCTCATGTGGTACACGTGGCTTTCTTACACATTCATTATAATGTGGAAAACTAGGTAAGTAGTGTATTATAAGGTTCTAACTGCACAGTTTTAAGAATACTTCTTATACATTTTCTACAAGAACTAATATCTAGAGATGCAGTTTAGTAAGCATAGCTCTTTCCCAAAGTGCGCTCTGTTTTACCCTTAAATTAAAAAAACCTCATTCATGTAGTACAGGGTTTCTGATAAATCTTTATTACAGAGAATGCTGTCTAGTTCTTGTTCCAGTTTAGCATTGTTATAGTGGAATTCCAGTTCAGCCTAAAAAAATAATCAGGGGTCTACATGTTTTCAAGCAAGGTCAAATAAAACCCCAAACATAAGAAGTTAACATTTCCTAACTAAAGCATCCATCACCACAACTGTCATAGTATCTAAATGATATAACTACAGTAATGCAGTACAAAGAAAGCAAAACAGTTATTTACATAACCATCCTTAAACGGTTAATGGCATGGAAGTTGAAGTATTTAAACTCCCTGAAACCTTAAACACCAAGTGCATAGAAATAAAATTAGCTACTGTAAAGATATTTGAAAACAGGCTGAGACACCAACCCTTATTTTATGACAACCACCTACTGGAAATACACACACACCTGGTAGTTTTTAACTCCAAATGCATGCCTATGTGAAATCAATCACCTAATTTTTTCCCACCTTTTCATGATATCTATAGGGAATTTGAAGCCATATGATAAATATTTATTTAATTTTCCTTCTTTTTGATCTTTCTTCTTGTAGCATCCAGAATTTTTTTAAAACATGAAACACCTGAAATTAATAAAATATAATGGAAGATTAAAATATAATCACTGGCATGATCTTTCTTACCCACATGCCATTTTAAACGCTTTGAGTAGTTATCTCTCTCATACTAGCTCATATTGATAAATCAGTTATCTGACCATCAAGGTAACATACTACATTAAGAGTTCCCCTACAGTAACTGAGCTTATGAAACTTACTTTTTAAAATTGAGTTAATGAAAATTAGGTCAACTCCAACAGTATCATTGAAGATAAACTGATAAACCAATGTAGCTCTATTATGTTAGAGCAATGAATGAACATAAACTTCAAAAATTACCTTAATTACAGTAGCTTCTAAAATAAAATTATGAACATGTGAATTACACAGACGTTAATACACTAAGAATATTGCTAAGCTGCAGGTAATCCTACAAGTTCTAGTCCACAGAAACTCTACTTTGGCTGCTTACTAACTTCATTTTAGTACAAATTGTGGTGGCTTATATGCCACTTGAGAAGATTTGCTGATTTGGACAACTGCAATATCATTACAGAAGGTGTGCGCTGTACAATGTGATAAAAATAAATTTCAGATGATGTTAACCAGTTTCTTCAAAATGAAACTAATGTACTAATCCTCTTGCTTTTCTCACCCCTTTTTAGAATGTTTAGAATTCAAACCTATAAAAGGCGACACATGAGTGATTGTATTAACTGA
>VWYI01024967.1:2358-13241 GCA_013399455.1 Anthoscopus minutus
ATGAGGGGAAAAATAAGGGGAAGAATAAGGGGAAAAATAAGGGGAAAAATAAGGGGAAAAATAACGGGAAAAATAACGGGAAAATAACGGGAAAAAAGAGGAAAAAAAGAAAAAAAGGAGGAAAAAATGAGGAAAAAGTGGAAAAAAAGGGGCAAAAATAGGGAAAAGGAAAGCAGCTCAGTCTGGGTCCTGGTGAATTCCTTTGCCCAAGCAGTAACAGCTCTGAGTGTCCTGCCCAGCCTGCAGCTGCCCCTGGGCCCAGCCAAAGTCTTTGTTCTCTCAAGTACCCAGTAAGTACCGGCAGCTTCCCACAAATAATGGGGAAAATTCTGTAGGTGAGAAGGAACAAAAGGACACCTAACCCCTAACACATCCATTTCATTCTGTGATCATAGAACCGACAGCACTTTCACACTTCAGCACATTCAAGCTTCCACATCTCCCAGGGAAATTCTCCAAACAGGTCTCAACACAATTTGCTTTAGAATGTAACATTTTACCCAAGAGCTGCAGCCTTTATCTGCTCAATTTAGTAAAAACAAAAAGTAGATTTAGCAGCAGCTTTTTTACCAAACTCTGTCTCATGTTGGAGAAGACCAAAGCATCAGCTGCCTTCTCACTTGATTTTAGGAGGAGAAAAAAAAATTCCTATTAATTGACAGCTACAAATTCCATTAAAAATTGCAAAAAAGCCATTCTAGGTGTTCTGCCACCAGTGAGATGAAGGAAACAGGAAGCATTACCCAGTCTTAGCTCTGCATTAGGATCCCTACAGTGTGATTAAAATAAGAACACAAAACATTCATTTTCCTACTCAAGGGATTAAGTCAGCATTACCAACTAATATCCCACTGATTCAGAATAACACAGATTTATTACAATTGCTCTGTAATATTTTATTCTTTCACTATTTCCTTGGGGAAGGTATTTCAAAGCAGTTTAAAACCCCAAATTTAATTGCCTCCAGTTCATAACTTCTATCTGCAGTCACACATGTGAAAGGAAACCAACTGTGAGAAAAGCTCAAGATAAAGTAAAAATAGAAATGCTTCCATCTCCCAGCAATTACTCCAGAAGACAAAACCTGACATTATCATGAAAAAAAAAACCAAAACAGATTGGAGAAGCACAGGATCTTTTTGCACACTGGAATGTGTGTACAGGCAGATCCTGAGTATCTGGAGGGAAACCCACTTCACATCCACCAGAGCTACTCTCAGGTACAGCACACAGGACCCCTTCCCCTGCTCCAAAAGGTTTGGCAAAGTCAGGATTCAGAGCTCAGCCCGCAGCACAAACCACTGCAGAGTCTCAGCACACCCTTGGTTTCTCTTCATAATGACAGCAATTAGTTTTCTTCAGTACACACTACCCTACTTTTCAGGAACATGGCTGAAAGACATGTATAGCTATCAATTGACAAGAGAATATTTTAATAACTTGATGTGCTCCTGACCTAGAAATACAAACTACATATACATCTCTTTCATATTATTATCTGTGATAAAAGTAGCACAATTAATGCAGACCAATAAAAGGCTACGCTTAAATTAATTTTGTAGGAATGATCAAGATCTGAGCTGTTAATTGGAACAGGTTATGTGCAACAAAACTCTCTATTCCTCAGACAAAAAGCATGATAAAACTGAAAACAGGTGATGCTCAAAGGCCTAGGCTTGTTCTTTGTATTGATGTTGCTTTATTCTCCTTAGGAAAGTCCAAAGGAATGGTGTGGAGTCATTTGAGCAGAGGTTTGTAGTAGAGAATTAAACTTTTTCAGCATGAGAAAATAGCAAACACCAAGCTCCAACACAGAAACCAATCCAGAAACCAAACCAGTACTTTCTCAAATTATTTGTGAGAATTACTTCTCATAGCAGATGAAAACGTTTGGAAATTTTAACTTCTTAAATAATCTGATTTCAGTTTAACTATTTTTCTGTTTTAGAATGGGTATTTTTAAAAACAAACTACCACAAACCACTGCCAAGAGCCCCTGGAGGAACACTACAGACCATTCTTCTCTCCCAACCAAGTCTGGCTCCAAGATGCCACAATTTGGCATCATCTGATGTCATGGGCAGCATATTCAAACAGGCAGAAGCCATTCACACATCTGATTTCCTTTGGATCTTCCAAATGTTTTGAAGGCTCAGCTGACTTTCCACAGTACTTCTAAAACTCCAACTTCCATTTGCTAGGAATCAAAAAATCCCTGCTATGCTTTCACACATTTTGAACAGGGCTCAGGACAAACCTTGCTGTACATTTGCTTACACTTGCAGTGGTTGTGACCAAAAAAGCACCTACATTTTCCTCCTGAACTCCCTAGCCAGCCATCATCCCATCATATTCCCCAGGCATGGATGGCCACCCCCTTGCCTGCCTGCCAAGAGGCTGAACTTGTTCTTAGCCTCATGGCTGAATCTTAACCTCATGGTCATCACCAGGGGATTAATTAAGGTTATTTGCATGAGCAGCAATACAGCAGAGGCAGAGCTGAGCACATCTTCCACCTTGCTGGAGGACTGGGCAGTTCTGGCCCTGAGGAACTGGTGCTCATGGAGCAGCTGTAAAAGCCTCAGCTGCAGGAATGACCTCCAGGCACCACTACCACGGAATTCCAGAATGGTTTGGGTTGGAAGGGACACTAAAGCTCATCCCTGCCATGTCCAGGGACACCTTCCACTATTCCCAGGCTGCTCCAAGCCCTGTCCAACCTTCCAGGGATCCAAGAGAAGCCACAGCTGCTCTGGGCACCCTGTACCAGGGCCTCATGAAAATCACATTCTGTGCTGAACACTAGAATGGTCTGAAGGCAGGAACATCCAGTAAATGGTATATAATGCAAACCATTACACAGATTAATCCATTTAAATTTACCATCTTGCCTTGTGCTTGGTGCAGAGAGCTCCCTAAATTACTTCTAGCTGTTATTCCAAAATATCTTCTAAATACACCACAGCTCCTTCTCAAAAGCAGAAAAAAGCAGCATTCACTGAGGCCAGCCACATTAGCAAAACCACACAGTCCATTTTCAGCTGCAGAATGCACCATTTCCTCCCTTTATTGCAAGTGTTCTCACAAGGTGAGCTTTTAGGGCACTCCTGAGCTATTTAATAATTCACTTTCTGAAGAAGATGGCCTCAGCAATTCCCAGTTTCCCCACAGCAGGTCTGGAATGCATTGCCTTGTCCAGCTTTGTTCTGTTGGCCCAGCTGTGTTACATTAACCAGCCAGGGAGCTGCCAGTGCCCCTGGCCCAAGGAATCACCCTGGGTACCAATTAAGAGCCATCTCAACTGCTGCACAAGTCAAACCTTGCCAGAATCCTCTCTAAACCTGCCACTGGTCCTTGCAAGCACTCCATCTTCTGCTCCACTACCACAGCTGCTCCCTCCTCCAGGCACTTCAGTTTTAGCCTAGAGAGCAGAAAAAATGTTGGGAAAAAGGAGCATTATTTTCATCTCAGCATGGAAGAAAATCCCAAACTCTCAATCAACATCATGGCTACCTCAAGGGGAAGGCAAACATCAGCATCCACCTGCATGAGGTGCCACTGTTTCAACTTAGTCAATATGGAACTGGATAGTTTTAGGACAGAATAAATTGTAACTGGAAAAGTTTATGTGAAGCATTTTACCAAGTGGGCAGGAAAACAAGCCACATGTACAGCAGTGCTGAGTTGTTCCAGGCAAATCTACGGTGCTAACAAGATTCCACCTCCAGAAACACTGGGAGTTGATCTGTCTAGAACTCCAGGAATCCAAGATTTTCACTGCATGACAGCTGTCAAAGGCAAGCCAAAATCATGTAATCTTTATGCTACCAGCTGGCTACATGAGCAGCTCTCTAGTGCTGACATTCTGGGCTGTAATTCTCCACATAAACACACACAGGCTATTAATCTAGTTTACTCATCTCATACTCAGGTTACTTACTCTATATTAGGCTATGATTAACATGTTGAAACAATAGTGGAAGAAAAGAGGTTGTCTTGTTTTATGTCAAAGTTCAAAAGACACAGGAGCATGGATTAGACTAAAAAGTTTTATTGAAACTTGTCCAAAACCCAGTCAGGCACACAATTTATCCATTCCACTAAGGCTTATCGTTCTATATGGCATAGAAAAATGCATCTCAGCACGTTGAAACAAACAACAAAATTAGTGAAGTTAAGGCACTTGAGATGTGTATTAATTTAGCAAAACTGCATAAGAACAACATTCCTTTCTGAGATTCAAACATCTAGGTTCTGTAACCCCTTGAAGAGAGGGGAGAGGCAGAAGCAGGAGACAAAAGTCTCTGACTACAAACCTCTAAGGCCACCAGAGCCTACGGAAGGAAGTGTTACTGAATCAGGCTGCAAAGATTTCCTGTAGTACAACTGCTGAACTGCACAACAGCTGTTGCTGAGGCACAATGTCTTCCACTCACAAATTCTTAAGGCAAAGCATCTTTGTGAGGTGAGAGAACAAAAGGAGAGGGCAAGCAGCACATGCATTCAATTGTAAGGCTATCAAATGTGTCCTGGGGTAACAGTATTCATCCTGGGAGCAGACATCTCTGCTCAAAGGATAAAAATGTGGAGAAAACAAGTGGAGAATACAGAACTTTTATACTGACCACAAATCTGGTATCTGTTGGTTTGCCAGGGCTCTAGGCAGTGACTTGAAAGCCAACTAGCAACTCTGCATTCATGCAACACATAGATAGTTACCTTTGTACTTCTGTATATTCTTGAGTGTGAGTGTAGGACAGTCTAAGAATTCTTTTTTTCCAGCTCTGAGTCAAAGTTTACAACTTAAACATTGCAGTTTCAGCATTTGGCAAAGAAAGATGTAATTAATTAAGAACTCCATTCTACGTGTTGAAAACTTCCCCTTCATCTGTGAAACAACCTCTTGCACCATACAGCAGCTAAAAACTCTTCTCAAAAATGAGACCCAACTCTAGGACAAGCACATTCCACACTGGAACCTGGAGCATGCTCCAAGGCTTGCACACAGGCTGAAGGAAAAGATTTCCAGGTACATAAAGCTGTTTCCTCAAGCATCAAAAGGCACAACAGAGAAGCTGCTGTCACCTGCTGTGCACAAACAGGAAATAAGGTGATAATTCAAGGGAAAAAGAAATAGGGTAAACAGATTATCCAAGTGAATTGAAAGTACCATTTCTAGTTAGTCCATGGAAATGTATTTTAAGCATTAAGTTCTGAATTTTGCTAGCAGTAGAGTTGCTTAAGAAGATGTAAAGCTTATGAAAGAGAGATTGCATCTTAACACTCTGTGTCCTTCAGAGCAAATTTCTTGCTGTATTTAAGGCACTACATTGTCTTTGGTTCAGTGTTTAACTGTCTCAGTGTAAGCAGAGGTAGCACAAACCACACATGTTGAGCTCCTCATTCCACCATACCCAACTTCAGAGCCACCACCTTCCTGATGTTACAGACTCTGGAATCCTTTAGCTCATGAGGAAACTGCAAAGAGCAAAATAACAAACATTCTTATTAATTTTATAAGAAATAAAGGTGTGTAAAATTCCACTTAGCTTTTATGAATGCCAAGAAAATCAGAGTGAGAAACTGGGCCTGATGCTGCTACAACAAAAGCAGCTGTGAAGTCACTCAAAAAGGAGTTTCTCATAACTCAAAACCAAAGACAAGCACATCTTCCCTACAATAAAGTCAGCAGGAGTATCTAAGATCATTGCAGAGATCAGAATAAAAGCTGACCAGCTTTCAGAAGGGGAATAATTTCAGCTTTCTTTTGCTCTTGAGAAAAGTCTTCATAAAATAACAAGTTTTATTATTCAGATATTTTTAAATAAGAACACTTCTCATTGAGAAGACAAAACATCTGTCTATGGGTTTAGCTTTTTAGGCAAATTAAGCTCATGGCAGATGGTGAAATCATTAGAAACTGGTCCTTCAACATGTACTTCTTGCTTCAAAATGCATAAAAGCTAGCTAACACACCTAAGGAATCTCTATCAGATACACAAAGAAGTGGTCAGCTAACAGTATTAGAGTCCTTACACAAGCAATCCCCAAATGTAGGCAGCTTTAAAGCATCAGGCATCCTCCCTGCTCTCACAAATAAGGATTAATAATGAAGATGTATGGAAGAGAGAAAAATAAGAGTGAAAAATACATTTGTTGGCAGTATGAACTGGCTGAGATATCATTCTGAAAACAGAAGTATTTTATAACATGCAATGGCATGAAAAGGAGAGTTCCACTATCTTTGCTTTGGCTAGATTGAGAAATCACAATACCCAAGAAACACTCTTATTTCTGATGACTTTTATCAACCAATATTATTACTCTGAGAAAGCAGTGGAGCATTTCTAAAGGAATTATTTCCCAAATGAGCCAGCAGAGCTCCAGTGGTGCAGCTGTACCCCAAAACCCAGGAGAGCAGGGGCTGCAGGGCCCCAGCCTGACCTACCTGTAGGGGTAGCCATGGTATTTGGATCTGAAGACAGACAGCAGCCAGCTGAAGAACAGCACCACCAAGCCAATGCCAGCAATGCACATAACTGCAAGAGATGCACAGGGAGAGGCTGTGAGGGACACAGCTGGTGTTTGCTGCCCATGCAAACACCTCAGGGACTCAGGTTTTCAAAGCCTGCTGCAGTATTTACAGATTTGGTCAGTTGAGGGCTCTGTTGGTGTTGTTGAGAAATAGTAAATTAACACTAATTTTACATCAATTTTATAGAGATGCTTTGAGGAGAAGTCTCTTCTTCTCCCTCTTACTAGCAAAACACTGCAAAGCCTCTTTATCTCTCTCCATCTGCCAAAAGGGTTTATCTTGCAGTTTGCTAAGCAACTCCAAAAACTGCCAAAAACCCAGATGATTCTCTCAGCTCAGGGGTGGGGAGTGAACAAAACCCCCCAGTGCTGAAGCATTTCTATTAAATGGTGCATCACACACCCTCACTGAATGTGCCTTTGCTCAGAGAGTACTTACTTTTTCTTTTCCCCACATCCATGTCAGAAGTAGCAGCTTCGTGGAGAAGGACCATTCCTAAAGTAACTCCACCATCTACAAATGCTGTTTAAGGCCAAACCAACAAAATACAACAGAATCAAAACAACATTCCTAGTCCCCTAAATTCAGCTCCCACACCATACCTGGGGCATTAAAACTCACTGGAAAAATCAAAGACTTCCCAGCCATTAAGAAGCTATTGGGGAAGAAAAGAACAACTGAAAGATATTCATAATGTTAGCTTTTAAGAGAAAATAAATGCAAAGCTTAAAATATAAACTGGAAAGTCTTCAGGCAAAATTAAAAACATGCATTTATTATCTCAGCTTGTAATGTAGCAGCATTCCTTCCCAGAGAGTTTGGTCCACTCCTACTGCTGCTCTCCACTAGAAAATCCCCAAAGGAATTCAGCTTCTGCATTCACTCAGGCAACAGAACAAATAAAACACATGCAGTACTTAATCCAATAGGCTGTCTTTCAAGTGGCAATATTTCTTTTCTAATTCTTCAAATTAAAAAAAAAAAAATAATGAAGATCGTAAAACCAAAGAAGCACAAACACAAAAGGCCTGATATTTGCCAAGAATGAATCCTAGCAAAGCAAAGTAATGAATCCAGTGGAACAAAAGACAGAATTCCCAAAGATTTAATTCCATTTCACAACAAATGTCCAGTCCCAAGCCTCCTCCTGAAAGGAAAAATATTTATCCTGCCTCAGGGCCTTCAGGAATCTTTCCATTCCAGATACAGCCCACCTTCAGCACAGGAGGAAAGTGACTTGAACCCACAGAAACCTCACCAAATTTCATCATTTAAAATGTCTCCAGCAATGGGTAGGTTGGGTCTGTAATGTGATGGATAGGAATAACAAATAAACATCAACAAAAAGTTTCTACTTAGAATTTGACCAAGTGGATCAAAAGTACAGTAATAGAAAAAGATCAGTTCCCGTCCAAGTGTCTGTTTTAAGTTTAAAAAATTAAATACAATAAAAGCTCCTGAATAAAAAACAAAGGAATGCTGATAAGGTGACAAGACACAGAAGAAAAGCTCCAGCCAGAAATGACTAAAGTTACAAATGATGGATCAAAAACATTTGTGTGGGAATAGAAAAACAAAACATTGAATTTTAAGGTATTCTTATGACCCCAAAGAAACATTTTTTGTACAAATGAGAAAGGTAAAAGCTCTCAATCTGGAAGTTTTCACTTCTCTTTCTTGACAGCATGGCAAAATCCTGCATCACTGGTAAGAATAAATGGTAAGATTATAAGAAAGTAAGCAAAGAAATAAAAAATCAGTGATAGATGAATGAATTCAACACCAAAGCAAGAACTAAGTGACACTGAAAAGAGACATGCACAGAGGAACAGGGACTATCCTGAAGAACCTCCTGATTCCACAAAGATCCACAACTTTAGTGATGCATTCAGCTTGGTGCTTAAACAAGAAGGTGAGAAAGCAGTAAATATTTTTCTATTCAACTTAAAATCAGAGGCACAGCAAAAGCACAACTGTCAGTGCAGAAAGGTTTTACAAGCTTCTGCATCAGTGTTAGGTGGCAATTACAGCCATGACAAAGTACCACAGTAAAGGCAGCAGCATTTGCTGACCAAAAATCTGTCACCAATCACGTGCTCCTCCCAGGAAGGATACTGAACAGCAGAACTATGTGTGTCTCTGCCACAAACTGGGCTTGGCTGCTTCCATGGATATAACTCTGTAATAGACAAAGAGTAATTCAATTTAGAAAAGACTGGAGACAACTTGAACATGATTAACAACAGCTACAGAGCCTGGAACTGGGGTTTGCATTGTTTTTTTTACAGGAGAGAGCAGAAGTAGGAGCATGAACGATTTCAGCTGTTGATCACTGATTTTTGGGGGGAGCTGCAACAGAAACAAAGATCCTTCTTCTATTACCATGCACAACCAGCCTCATTCAGATTACAGTAAGTGCAAGTGCAGCTACAACCTTTGTGGTCCAGATTCTCAGTCCAGCTGAGCAAAATACCACAAGATTAGGCACTCCTGCATCCTAATGTGATCCAAATCTGACCTGTTCCCTGACTGAGATTCTTAGATTGCTGCTTAGCTTAGGGTTAATCCCATCAATCTGTGTGTGAACCCAAGTCACTTGGCTCCAGAACCAAGCATTTGAAATCTTTTTCACTTCTGGGTTAACAGAAAAATTGAAATGTTTGGAAAAAATACCATTTTTTAATCCTATGGGACATCCTATTATGGTTATGATGTCGTATCTAAGTAGGAAAAACCAGTTTTATCCACCTTCTGCAGAAGAATACAGAGGGCCTGACCCATCTAACCAAGCACTAAAGGACATTTCACCAAATTAACTGCCTGAGTAAAAAACATGGGAAAAGCCAGTATGTGATGTGTAAGCACCTGTGCAGATGCAATGCTCTCAGAACACTCAGACTACTTTTACAGGACATCTCCTTCAGAACAAAGGAGAAGAAAGAAATGTTAAAGAAATTTTTTCCCAAGGAAGAGATTTCATAAATCTGAGGTTACTGGATATTAATTTACTTGAAGAATCTTGAGGAAAGATGGTTTTATATGGAAGTCATTAGATAAGTGTATGAATTAACAAGACCAGGTTGAAACATAATTGCCAGGCTCAGCAATAGGAATTTTAGCATGTAAGACTCAACCCACAAATACCTTTATTGTGCTGTAAAAGCAATTCAGAACTATTGCATCCCTTCACCACTGGAGATCCAATATTTTTGCAAGACATGTTGATTTGCCTTGCTCACTGCAGGAGAGGTTGGTTTTTACTCACAAAGAGAGGAGTCAAAAGCAGAATTTGCACTCTGAATTTATCTCTTAGTATCAGCCTTATTCTGCAGAAATACAACAGAAATGCAGAAAAGAAAGTGAAGGCAACACTCACCACTTGTCCTGTATGGGGATTCTTGTGAGCATAGGGGGGGCCTCTGATGTGGTTCCACATCTGGCCTGATGTCATTGCTAACACAAAACACTGAAAAGGAAAAAAGAAATGCTATTTAATAAGGCTTTTATTTTTAATTTAACCTGATATCTTTTCACTTTTCACCAAAATGTACTGGCCTGGAACACAGGCTAAGAGTTGCCCCACTTTGTATAAAAGCATTCTGTGAACTGAAAATACTAAGATCATATAATGTTATTAATCTATGAAAAAGCAAAACTAACTGCATCTCATTTTTCTCTACCAGCTTTAAGAATCTTGAAATACAGAAGCTTCTGAAAACTTGAACTGCTACAAAGCTCAGTGTAACAGGGAGACAAAAGTCATAATTACTCACCAGAGCAGCAAAGGCCCAGCCAGTTTTGTTATAGAGAAAATCCAGATTGCTTCCCCGCAGATACACGAGGCCTCCAATGACAGCCAGCAGCAACCCCAGCATCAAGGGTCCAGCATAGTTTGGTGGCCTTATCACACGGATCTGAACAGAGGACAGTGAAATTGTTTTCTCTCATTAGCATCATAATTGCTCTCCTGCTAAAAAAAACCACAACAAATAGAGTGGAAAAAATATTGCACACACACACGTTTTCTATGTAATAAACCTGACTGGGAAAGTAAGCAATGCTTCTTCCACTAATACTGCTTAACTTCAGTTTTACACAACTTTACCCTGTTCAATAATTTAGAGACTGTTTTTCTTCCACAGGAACAGAGAGCAAGAAGGAAGGAGATGAGTTTTACCATCTTCTCAAACACAGCATTACACAAAACACCAGCACAGAGACTGTAAGGAAGTTGAGAGACGCAGTCGTGTGTCCAAACTAGATTTTGTAGACAAGCTCTTTCCAGCAGCTTAGGAGGCACAAGTGACAATTCCCTTGGGGCTGGGGGAAGGTGTGCTGGCATTGCACA
>VWYI01024969.1:7578-19597 GCA_013399455.1 Anthoscopus minutus
GGTGTTGAAAAAGAAGACTCCTTGTCCTATGTGAATTAGAGAAAGATTATTGTAGAAGTGATAACTGATTTTAAAAATCCCAGATTTTGTTTTATGTTGTCAGGTGGTAAAGAAAATAAGTAAGTAGGGGAGGGAAGTGTTCTGGAAGTTTCATTTGGACTTTTTCCTTTTCATTTTTTTTTTAGTTTGTTTTGTTAATAAATTTTCATTATAGTCTTAAGTTTGAGCCTGCATTTTCTTTTCTTCTAAAATCATATCTCACAACAGAAAATAAGTGAGCTAGTGAGTTTTAGCTAGCTCTAAACCCACAACATTCTTTGGTGCATTGGCCGGGAAATTTAAATTGGAAATTTTAAAACCACTACACTCAACTAACAGGCTTAACTTTCCAGCTCCCTGATGGTCAAACCATGGTGTTAATAATGCCAGAGTTATGGGTTTGATCCCTCTATGGGCCATTCACTTAAGAGCTGGACTTGATGATCCTTGTGGGTTCCTTCCAGCTCAGAACATTCTGTGATTCTGCAGTTCTGTAAATTGAATGATCCTTGATCCAAAAGTTATATGACATCAGTTGTCATTATTTGTGTTGCTTTGTAGGTTATTTAAAGAAGTAGCTTGATACAATAACATTAATTTGGACAAGCCCCAGTTGTCCACCAGTTTTTGTAAGGGTGATAACACAGCCACCAGTTTTTGTAAGGGTGATAAAAGCCTACCTACCATGAGAAAGGTACTTTTCATTTTCGATCTCTGTAGTAAAGTGATATTTTTGAACTTAACTAGCAAAATTTGATAGTGATGTCAACTTCCTTTTTATATTTCCTCTAAGTCTGCCCTAACTAAGAGTGGGAGAGCAAACACAACTATACACCACACTGTTTCTGTTCTTGAGATTCCTTTGTCAAAAAGATACCCCTCCTAAGGTTTGATGAGAAAAGTGAGGACTGCAGGCTGTGATGGGGTTTTGGGGATATTTTGGTGCAGCTTGCTCTTTTCTTTATCAGAGTGAAAAATGTTGGGTAGATGGGTTGTTGCTGTGCTAATCACCACCAGCTGCTTGTCACTGTCGCACAGCTACAGGTGCAGCAGTTTTGCTGCTGAGCTCTAGGCCTTCAATCTGCTCTTCCAAACAGCTCAGCAACAAAAACTCCTTTTTTTCCTCTCCTTTGTAAATATTCAAGGAACTCATCTGAAAGGCTTTTTTATGCAAAACGCATTATCCTCTTCAATCTCTCAGAATTTCTTCACTCAAGAAAAAAGTATAGTAAGTTAAACAATGGTAGTGACTGGATAAGAAATGACAATCACTCTGTGTCCTGTTGGATAAATATGTTCCTTTCATGTTATTTCTTGTCTCTTAGTGGGGGTTCTGACAGAGGAAATTGAAGCAATATTTAAAAGACACATTCAATCTTTTCATCCTAAAGGACCAGAGCAAGACAGCAAAATGGTAAACATGAATAAGGAAAGTAACTGTAAATCAGCAGGTAGATTAATACAAGATAAAAATAAATGCATATAGTACTAGATTAACTCTCTAAGGAATATGATGGTAAAATATTCTGTCACTATTTATTCTGGCCAGCCAATGAAAGAAAACATTATTTGTTCCCTGTGCAGGTAAAACAGAAGCTAATGTCTAGTTTTATCCAAATAATATACAATACAAGGCATATATGCAATCCAGTTTGTCATATCTAGCAATTTTGGTTGTGTTGCTGGCAAGGAACATCCCATTCCAGCTGAGAAAAAAATGTTTATTAATATCTACACTAGCCACCATCTTGTTATTCCAAACTCTCTGTTCTAAACAACTTTATTTAGGAGGTCTGCATAGGTTTGGGTAGTTGTGGTAGGTGTTATTGGATAAATATTTCTCAAAGTTATAACTTAATGATGTGTCTACTGTCTTGGTTTTTGTTGGGATAATTTTATTCTTGGCATCTGGTAACATGCTGTGTTTTGAATTCAGTATGAGGATGTTGGTAGCACACTGATACTTTGGCTGTTGCTCAGTAATGTTTACTCTAAATCAAGGACTTTAAATGTCTCATGCCCAGCCAGACAAAGTGTTCAAGAAGTCATGAGGGACTGTGGCCAGGAAAGGTGACCTGAACTGCCCAAAGGGACATTCCACACAGGAGAATGTCATACCAGTAAATAAATTGGAGGGAATTGTCTGAAATGAGGGAGTTGTCTGGAATCTACCAATTACTGATCAGTCACCAGCTGGCCATTGGTCAGTGGGTAGAGAGCAACAGTATTTAATATCACTCGTTTGTCTTGAGTTTTACACCTCCTTCTCTCTTCCCTATTCATTTCTTAATTTAGTATTACATTTTTATTATTGTATTTTTATTTATACATTTAATTATTTCACTATTAGTATTATATTTTGTTTCAATTATTAAACTGTTTTGAATTCACAAGGCTACATCTTATTTCAGATTCTTCTCCCTGCTGACGGGTGCAGAGGAGGTTGTGTGGTACTTTGTTGCTAGCTGGGGTTTATCTATGACATCTACACAATAAACCCTCTCCCAATCAGAATCATGGGATTTGAAGGTTTGGAAGGAACCTTTAAGATCATCTAGTTCCAAACCTCCCTACTATGGGCAGGGACACCTTCCACTAGACCAGGCTGCTCAAGTCTTTATCCCATTTGGCTTTGAACACTGCCAGGACTGGCACATCCATAACCTCCCTGAGCAAGAATTTCTTCCTTTTATCTAACCTAAATTTCCTCTCTTTTGGTTTGTACTCATTACTCCATGTCCTATAGCTACAGTTTCTGATGAAGAGTCCCCCCTCTGACTTCCCTGCAGGGTCCCCTCAGACACTGGACAATTGTTATGAGTTCTCAATGCAGCCTTCTCTGCTCAACACTAGCAGCACTTATGTTGCCAACAATTACATTTCCATCCTGTTTACTTATCACTACAAACTATATTCTTAAGCATAAAACTAGCCTTCTTTGTTGTTTTTCTTTCCCATAAGAAACAAATATTAGGGGATTAGTAGATCAAAGGAGGGGCTAAGTGCTAATTTTCTTTTTTTGTTTTTCTTTATCTGGCAGAAGGTAAAATTGATGTGCTGAAAATGCCTGTAAAATCACAGCACATGCAGTACTAGATTCCCTGGAAGCAAGGTACTATTTAATGAGCAAAAGGAGGAGCAACTATTTTGCAAGTAATTTATAATGACCTTAATGAGCTCTGCTACACATAGCAGTGGAGAAGGGGCGAGCGAGGGAAGACACACTCCAAAAAAAACAACTAACCAGGAAAACACAAGATTATGGATGACAATCATAAAAGGAGGATTTGTGTAGTCCTAAAGTAAAAGGCAATATGAAATGATGGTTCATATTATACCAGAGAGACAGCCTTACTCTGTGTTTTGTATTTTTGGTGGGTGTTTTGCTGGTTTTTTTCTCCTGGACATGCTTTTAAATAAAAGCATCAAACTCTTTATAACTGTTGTGTAATTCACTTAGTTAAATGCCAGACTTTTCTTTCAGAAACACTAATCAGAATGAGACACAGACTAGACCTAGAGGATCATCAACTGCCACTAAAGATAGGATGAAAAAACCCTACAGTTCAAATGAGTAGTCTTTTTTTTTTCCTTTCTTACTTGCTGTAAACAAAACAGAGGCATTGGTAAGAGAGGGGAACCAACACCAACAAGAAGCCAAAGTATTTCGAGCAATTAATTGTGTGTGGAAAGTCTCATTTTAAGGAAGAAATCACAACAGCAAGAAATTCTGTCTGAGATCTAAAATTCTTTCATCCATCTGTCACTAATTAAAAAGAATGTCAAAGAACATATGGTCTGGAAACTACAGGGAGTTAAAAAACAAAACCAAAGGAGCTGCACTAAGAGTGCACTTAAATAACAGTTTTCAGTAAGTGCCTGAAAAATCCCCAGAAAGGTAGGTAAAAGACAAGGGGGTGAATGAAGGACCACAAAGAACTGAACTACTATTATGAGTTTCTTTCTTTTTCTTACACTGCAGGACTCAGAAGTGGTAAAAAACTTCCTTTGGAGACAGAGGCTGAGAGGGAAGCCAGGCTTCTTCTGTTAGTTTGTGTGTCAATGTTTTTCCATGAACATTATCCTTTTATAATTGCTTTTGTTGATCATCTCTTCCTTTAAATTTTGCTGACTGCTGTATTAAAAATCATGATTAACTTTTTCTATGATTTTACATTTCATTCATTATTAAAGAATATAGCTTTCATGAATTTAAAGCCTCTAACTTTTTCAATAATGGTCTCCAATCTCTTAAGATTGAAGAGCAAATGAGAGAATAGAATGCAATATTTTGGTTTAATAAATAACATTATGTAAAAAGTACTACATTTGGAATTTTAAATTAGTATTTTTTTATTACCACTACTTATCGTAGACAGAATCTAGTTCAGTAGTCACATATAACTTTTTCTTTCTTTAGCAGTTTGCATAATGCTGTGTATCCCTTAACAACATAATCATACCTTCCCCATAATTCAATCTTATTGCATTTTGAGTTTTATATGAGTAGTATTACATTACTCTGCAATTTATCTTTTCTGCTTTTCCTCCTCAGAGAAATTTTCCACTTTATCAGCCCTTCTTCCATGTTCATCCATATTCCTAGCAATTCTCCTTTCTCTCTGGCAGAAGTATTTTTGGAGGAAGGAAACAGAATAATTAAGGAGTTTGCAGGACATGTATCTTCATCAAGAATTTTTAAAAGAAACCAAACACTCGATCTTCAAAACCCACTATTTTTTCAAACCAAAGCTATTCATCTAGAAAAGTACTTCAAATTAAGCTCTCTGGCTTAAAACCGAATAAATAAATGCTTGAAAAACTAAAAGAAATCACCCTATTTGCTTAAAAGTATTTCTTTTTCTTAATAGTACTGAAAAACTACTGACTTTATAGGCTTTTTGACATTAAAACATATAAAAGATCATTTCCGAATCAAAACATTTTTAAATGTTTCAAGAATACACCATGTTTGGTACATGAATTCTTCTTCAAAATAATTCATGAACAGTGATGAGTTGCACATTTGGTTTTTTTCGTTTTGTTTTTTTTTTTTTTCATTTTCCAAAATCTCTATAAATCGAAACTGTGCACATTACATACAGTTGAGCACATCCATATATAGAACATTCTTTCTTATAAGTTCACATTCATCCATTATGCACAGATTGCTGGAAGCTGAGGAAGTGTACATAATGGGGGAGTGAGAAGGGAAGAAGCCACATACATTTCCTCTGTTCTTATACACTTCCATAGGCATTTGCTGCTGGTAAAGAATATTTCAAGACAAGACATAACTTTGATCTGATTCAACAGAGGTGTGACTTTCCCCTGCTGCTCTTCACTCTAGATAGATAACATAAACCTGAAAAAATCAAGTTTGAAACTGACTTGAAAGAATATGGAAAAATACCCAGAGGTTTTGTCCAAGACATTATCCCCTCAAATTCTCAAAAATCTACATTTTTGACAAAGGTAATTTCTAGTTTCTTTTATCTGCTTGTACCTCCTAGAGTCCTTCAGGATCTTCACCATCCACATAGCATGAGACCTTCACATGCCTTCCCATCTATCTAGGCTGCTATTAAAAAACAAAAAAGAGGGAGGGAGGGAGAAGAGTTTTATTTAATGTCTCTAGTGCACAGTCTCTGACAGTTGTGCTGCAGAGCACACTCAGCCAGAGGGATCAGCTTAGCAGAAAGATGGGTCAGCAAAGGTGGCCAGATCACACACAGACCACACTGTGGAGCACAGAAATGCACTGTCCCTGGTATATCAGACTGCCTTTAGTTAGGATGGGGTTAGTTTTCTTCCCAGTAGCTAGCATGGGACTGTACTTTGGATTAGTGTGGGAAGCAGTGTTGATAATTCTGGGTTGTTTTCCCCAGCAGTGCTTGCACATCTTCGAGGCTTTTTCTGCTCCTCACTCCACCCCACCAAGGAGGAGGCTGCAGATGCACAGGGAGCTGGGAGGGGACACAGCCAGGACAGCTGACCCCAACTGGCCCAAGGGATATTCCAGACCACATGGGGTCGTGCTCAGCATAAAAAGCTGGGAGACAAAAAGCAGCAAGGGGATATTTGGAGTGATGGAATTTGTTTTCCCAAGTCTCCCTTACGTATAATGAGGGCCTGCTGTCCTGATGGCTCAGCACCTGCCTACCCATCCAAATTATTCTGTTAATTCTTTGTTTTGCTTTTTTTTATATGCATGGCTTTCACTTTACCTATTAAACTGTCTTTTCCACAACCCATGAGTTTTCTCACTTTAATGTTTCTGACTGTCTCCCCTGTCCTACAGGGGGAAAGTAAATGTGTGGCTGTGTGGGGCTGACTTCCCAGACAGAGTTAAACCACAACAGATAGAAATGTGCTAGTGCCCCCTGTTTGATCCTAGAAATATTTCTTTCGTTCCATAGTAAAACCTTGATTTTCTCTGGTGTGAAAACCTTCATTTTCACTGGTATGAGTTGCAGATCACAAGACAGTGATAATGAATACCCTCTAAAAAACAATCTCTGCAAAATAGCCATCTGCTTTAACTTTCCAAGGTAATCTTTGCTTCTTACATTTCACTCTGAAAATTAGAATAGCTTGCATTTGTGCTTCTTTATTCCTTCACTTCAAGGTGTTTTTTTTATTTACAGACCAAGGATTTTGCTTGCCACTTGCCTCTGAATCCTGCTCATGATCAAGTACAGGTAACACCAAATTAATAATCTGAATTTTTTCCTAATAACATATAAATTGCTTTCTGGAATTCAAGAGATTACTTGAGAGCTTGGTCCTCTGCACCTCATCAAAACTCTATTTAACCTTGAATATGAAAAATTAGTAAGATTCTGAATTGTTGCTGAGATTTGTGAAAGTGGGACCTTTTGGCTTGTGTGTGATGTGTTCAACCTTCAAGAACTAAGGTCTGAATTCTTTTCTTTCTCAAGTGCACTTCAAAACAGAGCAGTGCCTATGCATCAGAGTTCAAGCGCCCTGATTATTGAAATAAAACAACCACACAGCAGATTATAATCAATTTAAACTATTTTTTTTCTGTCTGGGGTACAAGAAAGTAGGAATTATGCCATTTTTTACTCATTTAAGAATACTTTCAAGCCCTGCTGTGGTATTTTTAATGTCAAAACAGAAAAGGTGAGAAAAATTGGGACAGAAGGAAGAAAAATTGAGATAACAAGTCCAGAATGAAAATAAAAATCTCTGGAATTATAAACCAATATATATGTATTGTGCTCTTTTGTTGTTGGTTTTTTTTTTTCAAATCACTAAATCTTCTGGGTTTTATATTGGTTATAACACAGTAAATGACTAATTAATGGGAAAGTTTCCAGCCAGACCATTAAGATATACATAGAAGAGACATGAGGAAATCAGTGCCCTCTTTGCTCAGACATTTGTGACCAGAGAAAGGATTCAAGGGGAAGTACCATCACTGGATGAGGGAAGAGTCATTGATTTCAAAAGAGAAATCAACCCCTATTAAACTGTAGGATCCAAGAAGATTCATCCAAAGCTGCTGAAAGACATAGCCACTGTCCTTGAAAACCACTCTGTCAACAGGTTGGGGAGATTTGGGAAGATTCCAAGTGAATGCAGAAAAGGACCCATCACACACCCACACACCTTTTTCAAAAGGTGGCAGTCCAGAAGACTAAAGGACAATTACCCAAGTGCCAGGGAAAATCATGGAGTGAATCCTTTTGAAACACTTTTCTGGAGACATAAAAATAGAAAGTGATCTGTAACAATTAGCATGAATTTATCCCGGATAAATCTTGCATGACAAGCCAGATTGCTTCCTGTGATAAGCTGTCTGTGTTTGTGGCCAAGGGAGGCGTGGTAGACACCATTTGCATTGATTTCTGAGAGGTTTTTGACATTGTTTCTCAAACTTTTCTGCTTATTCAAGTGAACATATCTGGGCAACCAGATGGATAAAACACAGGTGAGGTGCTTGGTCTCAAAGAACAGTTGTTAAGTGATCACATTCAACAAGTAGCATCGATGTCTGTCTTGGGATCCTGGATCTTTCCTGTATAACTCCACATAATGGAGCAGGAGACAAGGTGAATATTCTGTGATATTTAAGAAAGGGTAGAACCTGTTGAACAGCAGATCTGAGTGAGGAATGAGAAAAGCCTAAGAGGAAATACCCTGGAAACACCAAGATCAGCGAAGAAGGAGGGAGAGGAGGTGCTCCAGGTTTGGTGAGAAGGGCTGGGGATGGGGAGGGAGGGCTGCATTTGGGGTCAGCCAAGATCATAACCCACTCAGGATATGGTGTTTCCTACTTTAAATTTTCTACCTATTCAGTAATTATGCATTTTTCATGCCAATGGTTACCTCCATTTACAAGTTGCCAAAATTCTTTCAGTTGTCAGGAGAAAATCAAATCTATAAAGAACAGACAAATGTCTATTTATAAGTAATGTACATCCATCTAGGTAACATACCTTAAACTCCTCCTATTTTACTTCCAGTAAGGAGAAATCTCTCTTGTCTAGATGGAAGCAGAGAATGTCATTGCTGTTTTCACTGTTATCCAGTCTTGAAAGGGTGAAACTGCAATTGTAACTGTGGAATAGCAAAGGGAATATTCTCACTGACAGATCAGGGTGTTGCAGGATAGTGGTCATTGGCAGAAGACATATACACAATTTGGCAGCTGGTTTGTTTGACTGGTTTTGCTGCTTCGTTTTCATAGTGTTTACATATCCAACTTCTTTTTGGCGGAAAATTAACAGCATACTGGGAGGGATTTCTGCCTGACTTAAAGAGGCATGACCAGAGTGAAATCACTAATGGTTCAATCCATCAATTACAAACCTGGCCCTCTTTAATCCAGATTGCTCTTTATTTCTCATGGTGGAAGAGCTGCTAATCCCCAAAAGGTTACTGTCTCTTCAAGATTTGGTTCTGAAATAATCATCAGCTCACATACAAATGTTTCACAATAATCATAAAACGAAGTTAATTTCCAGAATCTCCTAATCACCATGGTAACACACTCAGGCAAGCACAACAAAGAAATTGAGGTACCCTGAAAGATTTTGTCTAAAATGTAAAAGGTCATTCATGCTCTGACTACAGAAATGATTTTTGTGGATATTTTCATGGATAGTCGTCAAGTCTGCCTTTTCTTCCATGAAATGGTTCTGGAAACAGCATGTGCTAGAAAATAAAAAGGTAGCCATTCCATTTCAGATATCCCACTTGTATTAGGTTTCAAAATTTTACATGTAAAGCCGGATCTATCTTCTTCTTGCAGAGCAGACACACAGACCTGAGGTCACATTTTTTGCAGAGAGAATGCTGAAACTACCCATGTCAAATAGAACCTAGTAGTGCTAAACAAATCCTTTCCATTTGTTTGAAAATTGAAAAAAAAAAACAATAAAAAAACCAAAAAAATATATTTATCATGTCTTTGACATTTTCTGCTTCATGTTCTGAGGTTACACTTGTACTTGCAGCTTTGTGGGGCACAACTCCCAGCCAAGTGGCCTCTTAGTGTGTCTCTGCATTCTGAAACATTGCCAATGAAGTGGTCTCCAAAATTTTCAGCAATATTGAGTGGCTCCTCTGAACAGAACACTTGTCCAAAGTTGCAATGTGCCCTTGATGAAGAAACTCTGATTTTGCTGTGAGAAATAATGCAGTGTGTGCAAATAAGCCTGACTTCATAATGATGAGTTAGCTAATTGTTATATAAGCCTTCATAAGTCTTTACTTTTGGTTTTGTTTGGATTTTTTAACCCTGCACATGTATGACAAACATTTCCATGACAAATAGTTGAAGTGATTTTTATGGGTATTTTTGTTTTTGTTTTTGTTTTTATTTCTTTCAGTGTGAAATGGCATAACCCAGCAAATTCTGAAGCCTGGAAATACAAGGTTGTAAGATTCCTGAGCAGTCTCCTCCCTCTTGGGTCACTCTCATTAGTATCTTTTCTATGAGACAATGGTGTCACAGCAGCTGTGAGGTGGTCAGCTAGATCCTGGGCATAAGAAACTTTCAGGTCATTTTTCCATTTCTTCAGAGTGTGGGTTGGAGGGGGAGGTTTGTTATTCATAACTGACTGATAGCTGAGCACTACACATGTTAACATATAGCAAGTGACTTTATATATTACAAAATATTTAATGTGCAGTTCCTACAAAAAAAATGGATCATGCACAATTGCAAACGATTGATAACATGTTTTCTGTTGCTTTCTACATTTTCACCCCATTCACATCTGGCCAAAAACAACCAAATACACCTATCTGAGAGTTCACTAAGTAGGAAAAAACGTAATGACTGCAGCAGTTGCTATGCAGCTGGGCCTTCCCAGATTGCATATACTCAGCAAACTTGCTCAGGACACTACTGTGTTCTTTTTTAGTGTTAATTGTTCTGAGTAAAGTACAGAGAGCAAAATATTCCTCATGCAAACACAGCAAAAGAGAGAATGCATGACAAGCTTATTGCTTTGCTGAAGCACAAAGTACTTCTGTAATTTGTCCTACACTGTCTTTTCTCTGCCACTTCATGACTGTCTTTAGCACCTTCATGTCTTCCATTACCTGTGTTCCTCTACCCTTTACATGTTTGTTTCACTGCAATCTGCTGTGAACTCTGTGCTTCACCACTGTACTCATTATAGGGAGGGCTGGCAAAGAGTGGCCTTTTCATCCTTTCTGTGCTACTGCTCTGCCTCAGCCATGGAGTTTACCTTAAGATTGAGAAGGACAATGTGAGCTCACAAAGAACTATTCCCATTCTCAACATTGCATTTATTTCCTCAGCTTTCCTCCATGAAATAAGTTTATTCAGTGAAAAATTTGGGATTCGATAAAGAATTTTCTTTCTTCCTCCTCAGATTGTGAGCACAGACCAGAGTTTTAGTGTTGAAGATAAACCAAAAAACAGCTCATAAAAATGCTTTTCACTTCTAGACATGTTTAATTTTCTTGAATCTGACACCTGTATAGCACAGCATCAAATATCAGGTAAACGGAATCAAAAGGCAAGCAGCAAGATAAGCAACTCCAAATTTCCTGTCTCCCCACTCTTTCTTCTCAGGCAGACTTTCATGATCAACCATTTTGGATCTGTCAGAAAAGAAAAAGTAGAAAAAAATCTGTGTCCATGCACAATGACATTGTGATAAAATCAATAGAAAATATTCTCATTTTCATAACTATTGTGTTTAAAATGAGGGAAAAAATCTATAAATGCATACAGGCAAAGGAAATAAAAAAATGTGGCTCATTAATCAGGAAGAAAGCATGGAATAAAGCTCTAAAACAAACACTGAGAAAGTAGACAGGGAACAAGACAATGATTCTTGTATTTGTTAACAGATAGAGACAGCAGTGGAGCTACATCAGGAGGCAGTCCAAATTTATTTCAGATGGGAGGAGGTAAATGTTTTCGATCTGAACAGGTCACACCTGAGTCCTACTGAACTCTAGACTGACCTTGTTCAACTTTCTTCCCTTTATGTACTGCAGCCAAAGAACACAAAATATGTGTTGACAGCTTTTAGCAGCCACAGTTCTTCTGCTGTGGTAGAACTGAGTAATGCTACTGGAGAAAAAAAAAAAGTTTATTGAAGTGGGCTTTTTACAAGTGCTTGAAAAAATGCAATCTTACTTAAAAGAAATAATAGTATGAAAATAAAGCATGTGGTTCCAGGCAGCTGGGCATGGACAGACTGGAGAACACAAGAAAATACTGAATAGCATGAAAGGAATCACCCATCATAGAGCACTACTAGTGCATGTTCTGCCTTCAGGTACAAAGCTTTAGATACAATAAATAGAATGTTTATCTGCCTGCACACAAGCTAGCAACCTTTTAATAGATTAAATTAACTCCATCTGAAAATTCAGTTCAGCTCAGTTTGGACCTATTCTATTCTATTCTATTCTATTCTATTCTATTCTATTCTATTCTATTCTATTCTATTCTATTCTATTCCAT
>VWYI01024972.1:0-25182 GCA_013399455.1 Anthoscopus minutus
CTGTCCAGGTTTTTGAAGGCATTTTTGCCCTTCTTTTGCCAGTGTGGTAGAGACTTCTTGTGCTATGATCACAGGGATTTACAGGTTATAGATCATGAAGCTTGCATCTAGCAAGCATAACTTTATATTTTATGTCAGGACTGGAGGCTCGTTATTACTTTGCTATTAACTTTATACTATATAGGACAGTATCTCAGAGACAGAGGGATCTATCTTTTTGGCATTTATCTGCCTCTGTGGCACAAACAATCAGAGATGATTCTTTAGCAGAAAAATTATCTGTACCTTCTATTTGTTTCAAGGAGAATGACACAATCCACCTTTGCTAGTTGTTGCACTTATGTGGGTTCCATTGTATTTTCATCCAGTGCTCAACTTTGTCTCAGTCATTAGCTGCATGCATGCTTCCTTGTACCTTTCTTTGTACCTTTATTTTTTCCTCTGTCCCCAGTTGGCACAATTTTCCCAAAGCAGAATGCCAAAGCAAATTACAATCAGCTTTGAAAGGGATAGGTTTCAAAAATAGTCTAAATGGCTTAAATAATTCCCTACTGTAATACAAGCTGTCTAGGGGGCTGACACAGAACATCTTCCAACCCAAGATTTACTTCTATCACCTGTCAGAGGCTCACACTGCAAGAGCAAATGAGCAAATCCTCACATGTAGTTAAGTTTTAACCAACATAACAAGTCTCCTCTTGTCCCAGCTTCAAGGCCTGAGATGTCCCAGCACCCCAAAGAAATGTTCAGCTGCTTGTAGAGATTTGACACAAGAGAAGACTGGCTGTAGGACCAGCCACTTAGACTTTTGATACTCTTTATTCTGATATTTCTTACTCTGTTCTTCTCTTTTTAGATGAGATTCTTTCTTTGTACCTGGAGAAATGCCTTAATCTTGTGAAATATGTATTTTCTTTGGAAATATTACAGGGGGAATAACTTGGTGTGAAAAAGGCTGGCAGAATCTGGCCCTTGGTCATTCTTGCAGCAAACTATACAGACCATTTGGTAAATAGGATGTTATGCCTTGAAGAGGTGTTTTTGGCATTGAATTAAAAGAAGTACAACAATGTTAAACTGAAAGAAGAAGCCATTCGTTTTAAGACTTGAAAAACTTTAGTACTTACTATATTTGTAAACATGATGCATCTGCATAAAGATTTCCTTGATATAGGAAATATCTTTCTCAACTGTAAAGTAGGAACAAATAATTTGACCTGTCAAGAAATTTCTGGTGTTCTCAACTGTATCAGTGGATATTTTTTTCTGTTTTAAATATGTCTTGTCCTTAATGATGACCTGATCCTGTGAGAAATGCACACATGGGACAGAGAATAAGCAAAGTCGTTGGCTGATTTTTCTTGGGAAGATGTTCCAACATTATTTTATGACCTGAGTGAACTTTCTTCCAGTCCTATTCTGCAAGAATCTGCCTCTGGTATTTTGAAAGTCTTTCACTGACCATGTAAATACCCATGGCCTAAACTTCTGGTTTTTGAATTGAAGCAATGGCAGCTTAACGAGTAGCCCAGAGTTTGACCAGAATTTTATACCACTGAAAGGAATACTTACATCTCTGTCTGCCAAATGCTTTACAATAGGCACTTGTGGCTGCCTAGGCTGTGTTAAACTGTCTTAAGAAACTTGGACTGCTCACAGTATCAGCTGGTGCTATGTGGTAAATAAGGGATAGTTTGTGGTGCTGGAGGAACAGAGATGCCATAGTTCTGGTGTCTCAACAAGGCTGGGAGGAAAAGATTTTGTGTTTTGAGTTGTCCTGAAGCATGTTTTTTTGATTCGTATTTTGTTCCATGAGAAAATCTTCCTGGAGATAGTTTTTGCTGGATTTAGAGAAAGTTGAATTGCACAATTGTAACAAATTGTGAATATTGTAACAAAAAAGGGTAAATAACTTCTAAATCAGCTGTCAAAAATAAATACACGCACATGCACATATACACTCATACAAGAAACATATAATATCAGACAATTTAAATATTTTGCCTTAATAATGATCAACTAGGAAATTGCATAAGAGAGAAAAAAACCAAGCAAGGGTAATTATTTCTTGCTTAAAATGAAAACATGGAAACAATTCATAATTTTAACAAAATTTTATTTTCTTGCTCTGACTGTTCTGCTCACCTTCTTTGTTTGCCTGTTGTTCTACATGTTTCCCAGTAAACTTCCATTTTTTGCTGTAGTAGCTGTCTCAGTCCAATAGTGCTGATCAGTCACAGCCTGTGTTCTTTTGCTTTAAATCCCTTTTTTAATGTTGGTTACTACTCCTGCAAATTGCAAAAACCCCATCCTCATCTTCTACGCATCAACAGTCTGCATTTGCTTCCCATGTGTTAGTTGTGGTGGGATCTTCCAAAGGATGACAGAAGTACATCACAGTAGTAAAGTGTTAGTGGGTAAGTACACTTTATGTGCACTTCTTGGCAGTCACCATGAACCTATTGAACTGCTTAAGGAGATCATGTCTTTATTCAAATATTTTCATGCATTTTTGAAGATGGTAGCTTATATCGTACAGAGCACTGTATGATTGCTTCTGCTCACTCATTTCAATCTTGCACTTCTCAAGACATTTATAGGACAAGGTAATAAAGAAAGAAAATTTAATAATATATGTGTTTTTATCCAGATGAGTGACTCACTTTGTGTTTCTATTTCTCATGTGAACTGCTCTTTGACTTTAATGTGTAGTTACATTACTCGGCATTGAATTTAATGTATAATGTAGCCTCTTCCCTTCAACTTCCCTACACAGCTTGAAAAAATTATAATGTTGAATGCCACAGGAAAGGTAGCACAGTAAGAAGACTTATTGCTCTTTTCAGCAAAAGAAGAGATGAAATTTGAAGACCATCTTTGTTGTTTTCCCTTTTCTATTTACATCAGTATTTGCAGCAGATTGGCGAATTGATTATAGCAAACCTTTGACCAGCAAAGGCACCAAAAACCTAGGTTTTTAAAACTTTCTCCCTACCTAATAGAAGTTGTCTAGTAGCAAGAGTAAAAGAAAAAACTTCAGTTAGTGGTTAGCAGCAGCTTTAATAACTGCTTTTATATGCTAGTGCTCCCTATGAACTGGCCCTTTTGTGATTTTCTTTTCCAGTTTTTGATTTTTGGAGCTCAGATTTTCCATGTCAGGTGATTCAAACAGCAGATGCACTTCAGAAGCTGGTTGCAGTATTGTCAAAAATGCAAAGCCATTTCATTTGTTATGCTTTGGTCAGGAAATGTAACTTTTTGAAAGTGCTTGTGTTAAAAACAAAGTAAACCCCCATAAAGTGGATCCTTGATCTTTGAATGTGTGTCCTTCTATTTTGTTCCCCCACGGAGCTTGTTGACCCTTGAATAATTTTGGAGCATGTATCTTTTTCTTCATAGGCCTTGTTATTGGTAAAGATAGTGATGGTGAGACACAGACAAGTCTTCTATAATGGAAATGGGAAAAGGGGTTATTTAATTTTTTTTACCTTTATTGGTCTTTAAATATGTAGACTTTGTCCTTACACTTATGGATATACTATTTTAAAGTTATTACATATTGTTGTTTAAAATGATACTGCCAATACTGATATTTCTATTTGTGTAGTTTTAATTTTGTATTAATTAGAACCTTGACTGGGGGTGAACAAGGGTCCTCTTGGAATTTTTAATGGTAGTCTGTATTAAAAGAATTATGTTTATTGCCTGAAATGTCTGGGGGCAATAAGAGTGGAAGGAAAAACTGTAACACAGAGACTGATTAGAAGCATCCTGATCCATATATAGGGAAGATAAAAAATTCTTAAATCAGTAGGTCTGTGGAAAACTTCAATAAACAAACGAATAAATGAAAGTAGTTCTGCAGTTAATATACTCTTTAATATCACCCAACCCAAAGAAATACCTAGTTGTTATAGGTTTTTTTCTACTGTACTAATTAACCTGGTCAATTTTCCATAAAAATACTGTTTCTTACGTACAGCTAGAATTACAGGCTGTGCTAGGCTGTCTTTTTTACTCCCCATTTAGTTGGCTTTTGTTGTGTGGTGCTGCTGTGATGTATTTTATGTCAGGTGAGATTTACACGTAGTCTACTTGACAGGAGCAGTTAGCCACAAGGATTTCCTAAGGAAAAATTTTCTGGAGCAGTGGTCAAGGATTATCATTTTTCTTATGGTCACGATGGAATTTGCAAGCCCTCCTGGCTTCAACGGGCCCTCGCTTGACTGTCAGCCCCAATGGCCCTGCCCTGGCACAGCAGAAAACCTTTACTTGATCCATTCTCCTCTGAATGGCAAACTAAAAATATTTCAGTTCAGATCTGCTTTTTTTACAAGGGGGCAAGGTTCTAGTGTATTTTAAATGAAAGCAGTTTAAGTAAGTATGTATGTTATCTAAAATACCTGTGGCTTAACTACTTAGGCTTGAAAATGTTGCTATCTTCTTTAGCGCTTGATGATAAAATAAATCAGAACAGGAAATCTTCAGTTCAAGAACAGGTTACGTTGCTAGGGAGTCTATGGCCTCCCAGAGAGTTTAATTGAAGCAGCCACTACCATGCTGCTGGGACAATCAGCTTCACCAGAGCAGAGTGTCAGGGTCTGACAAGAAAACCCCATTTGGGGCAGGAAAGACATACTTTCTAGCAGTCTCAATTTGTCCAGCATAGAGGCTTCGGCTTTGTGTTCTGCCCCTTCACCTCTCCTTGTCCCATGAAACAATAAATGAAAAACATTGGATGGTATTCTCTCCTGCAGCTGCTAAAAGCAATTATTCCAACTCTTTATGGAGCTTTCAGAAGCTGCTCTGTTGTCTTCCCATCCCACATTAGGGGCTTTTCAGGCCTTGAGGCCCTTGTGTATCTTTTTCCCTTGGGAGGAAAAACTGCAACAATCTCCAAGAGTGAAAAATGCATATTTCTCTGTTCTCAGAATTCTGATGAAGTCTGTTTCAAAATCTTCAGTGTCTCATGCTATAAACAGGCTTGAAAAATTTGTTTTGGAGGCACAGCCATTTGGGAGTGGCCTTTTGCTACTGATTGCAAAAGGCCACTCTTACTGGAAGTCTTATGCTGGTGGTGTGTCTTCTGTCAGTCTGAAAAACTTCAAATTGTACCTGCTAATAGGCTTAGGGTTCAATTTTGAAACTGCCTGTCCTCGACTTCTGAATGGTATACAAGGTACATGTCTGTCCCTAGAAGTTTTATCCAGGCTTCTTAAGTCTGGGATGTTGATTCCTTATTTAGTTTTTAGATAAATACTTCTGAAGGCTTGCACACTGCAGTGAAGATCACCTAAGTAAGGAGCTGGCTTTTGTCTTCTCCATACAAAAGGAAAGCTATTTCTTCCCAGAATAGTAACTATATCTGCCTGTAAGCCCCATAGAATATTTCTGTGACAACCAGTTGGAAAAATGGGATGCAGATGTCTTAGCTGGTCATCACAGTATATGCATCTGTCATGAGGTTTTGTCTTAGTGTCTTCTAAGAGGTAGTCTCCTCCATTGGAAAGAAAACTATTCTTTTCACATAACAACTTAGACAATAAAGCTTTTTACCCTTCTTCAGTTAGTAGTTTTCTAGAAATTTTCAGTGCTGCTGCACATTCAGCAGAGATTGAATTTTAGTCTTCTGAAAATATTGTCTTTGTCAAGGTTTGGTGGTTGGTTTTCATTTTTTTGTTTTATTTTCATTAACCTTTCAAGTTTTTCTACTGATAATTGGCCTAATGTTCAGAAAATATTCAGAAGGGCAGAAGACTAGCAGTCAAGGTAGGGGGAATGGAGCTTAGAGTTCTGGTTCATATTCTCAGTCCCAGTTTATTTATGTTATTTAAAGGATAATGTTAAAAATTTAGGTTGGAAATGAAAACAAAGACACTTTTCACCTGGAGATGCTCCTTTCTGAGCAGGTGTTGAATACAAGCATCAGTGTGATTTTTCACCTTCTGCCTCCTCCAGTGTTGCTTTTGGCCCAGCTTGAAGAGAAGGTGTAGTGTGAGAGGAATGTCTGTCACCTGGTTATGGTATTTTCATGGAATAAGAGCCAGTAACAAGGTTACTCTGTTTCAGTGCTGTTCTTTCTCCTCCTTTTTGCTGCTGTGTAATTCCACATGAGAAGTCAGTTGGATACTTACGTGTTTCTATCACGTTTTTCAATTAATGCATTGTACTTGGAAGTTAATGTTGTATTTGTGTTTGCTATATATACGTGGGCTAAAAGCTGTCTCAAGAGATATGCCAAAAATTTGGGATTGTTTTCCTTTTCTGTAGATGAAAATTGATAATCTTCTCTTGTCACCTTCTAGGAGAGAAACCATTCAAATGTGATGAGTGTAACTTTGCTTCCACAACACAATCGCATCTGACACGACATAAGCGTGTCCATACTGGAGAAAAGCCTTACAGATGTCCCTGGTGTGACTACAGGTAATGAGTCATTAACTAAAGCATGATGAGAGAAGGGTTAAGGTGATCAGATGAGGTTCATTTGAAGTCACCAATAAAAATATATTGCCATTAAAACACCATCAGGGCAGCGGTAATTACATATTAAATTAGGAGCTAAATTTAAAAACTTCGTTTTCAGTATTTAGGTATTACTTTATAAAGAAAAACAAATGATGGGAAACCTTTTAGTGGTAACACTACAGTGCTAATGTTGAGTGTTTGTTTCACAGCTGCTCCAGTGTCTGTTGGAATTCTCTGTGGTGAGGCTGCTTATCTGCATTGCCTTTTTACATCAGCTGCGGTTTTGAATTTTTTTCTTGGTTGAGNNNNAGTTGCAACCATTTCACCAAGAAAGGAAGAGTTCTCTAAAAGGCTTACCAGCCTAAATACTCACCAGACATTTATTAGAACTGGAAGCAATGTGAGATAGTTACACTTCTTCAGAGTCTTGATCTTCTGCTCTAGTTTTCCTTCTTTTTAGCCAGGGTGTTTGGATGAGAGTTGGCCATAGGGTTGGTTGCATGGCAAAGGCCTCCCTTATTAGACCACTAAAACCCACCCCCATGTTAGGGCAGTAGATTAAATTTAGAAGAATCACATGATTGAACAGTGAAAATTACTTCTGGTGCTTATCACCTGTGGTTTTGGTTCATTATAGACAACTTATTAAATTATCTCATTGCTTCTTAAGTGAATCCTTACTTTTAAATACACTTCTGCATTCTTGAATACTTTGAATACCTTTCAGTGAGGTGGCTAGTCTATGTGTACTATAAAGGAATACATAGAAAAAGGAATACATAGAATATGTTATGGGTAATTTGCAAGAGTTGATGTTCAAAAAGTTTTTAAAAATCAGCATTATATTTGATAAATGGCATATGATTAGATGTGTGTGTGATGCTTGCACATAAGAGGGGAAAATTAAACATTTGATTAAGCCACTATAGCATTTCTTTTCTTTTCATGCTGAACATACAGCTGTATGTTCATTAAAGTTTTAATGTAGTTTCCTAAAGGAAGACTATATAATGAAGCCTTTATGCTCTCATAATGCATGTTTTCATGCTATTTTTAGCCTACTTTACCGAAAACTCTTGCACAGAAAGCCTCTGCAGTGGTCACACATTTCCTGTACAAAACTTCTTGTTGCATTGTTTTGTTTGTGTGGGGAAAATGTTCTGTGAACTATTCTCTGCTGAGCACCCATTAAATCATACTCTAGAACTACAGAGAACTGAATTTGAGAATCTTGTGGGGAGAGGGCTATTTTTCTATGCTGATACCTTAAGAGTGCCCCTGCTTTCTTTACATTTTTCATTATAAGTGATTTTTTTAGCTTCAGTAAGTCATCTAAGAATTAAAGATACTTTTCATTTTTCAAAGCAGTTGCATTAAAAGGCTTGTGTTGGGTGAAGTGGTAGCATATAAGTATTAGTGTGACATGATGTGCTGCGCTGAAGGTAACAGAAGGGCTGTCTTTAATGCCGTGTATTTGAGGATGCTTCATCTTGTGGTCATTCACTTTTACTGAATCATCCCAATTGGCAGGAATGGTTTTATTACAGAGCTAGGTAATGAGAGGTGAGTTACAGTGGGTTTGAGCTCCTTGGCTTGAACACCCAAGATACTGGGAGTGCTGTAGATGTGAATCTGTTTGGGGTTTGTCACACACATCCAATGAGTGGACGCACTTCCCTCACACAGAAGACAAAATACATTACCCAGTGCTCTGTTGAGTGAAAGACAGGAGATCATTTTACTTTGGATAAAGAGCTTTCTGTATGAGATATAAATTCCAAGAAATAACAAGTTTATTGTAAGTATTTTATTATACTGGAGATTATTAGAAAATATGCAAGCATAACTTATTTTATCAGGATTAACAAGAAATATCTGGGCATACCCTGCATTTATATTATTGAAAAAGAAATGTTTCATGACAATAGAATGTTAGTTTCCATTCTTCACAGGCCAATTTTGACCTAACCTTTGGAGGCTGATCTCTACAGATACCAGCTGATGAAGCATTGATTGTGTTCGAAATGTGTTCCAAGCTTAGCTGAAAAACATCTGGTAGGGATGCAGGAACAGAGCTAAGCTGCTGCTGCAAGCTTATAGAGGTAGTGAGGCACTCTGTGTAGCTGCAGAGGAGCCCATAGAGGGGCTGCTGTATTTATTAGCTCAGCAGTTCTGCTTGTGCTTGCCAGTTTCCACAGTCCTGGGATATTAGCCAGCTTTGTTGGCAAGTATATGTTTTGCTCTCTATCCACTTCTCTCTTCGTTTTAAACTACAATTTTGAAGGAATCACATGGTGCCTTCTTGTCAAGTCAACCCATATTTCTCTTCTAAAGGGAAGTTATTAGCAACCCTGTAAATAATATAGTTTGGGCCAGTTCAGCAGATGGCATGTAGTCTTGCAAGTGTCACCTACAGAAAATGTTAAAATGAAGATTTTTAAAGTCTGCTGATCTAGTGATAAAATTCACCCCCATGTATTGTGGTTGAGGTCTCATTGTGATGCTGTGAGCTCGGCCCTTGCACTGTAAGTTCATCCAGACTACTTCATGTGTTGCTGTTATTGTTGCTTGGCAACTGCAGACTCTTTAATGAGCCTTGTACTTTCAGCGAGGTGAATATTCCTCTTTTTGTGTTGGGGTATGGAGGAAACTATTGCTAATAGTGCTATAGTGCTAATATAAAGTTTCCTTTCATTCGTAACTGATCTCTGTTCTATAAAGTAGTTTGAGACACTTGAATTAAAACAGTGGCTAAGTGCAAGATATTTAAACTATTCCCATTCAGCTCATTGGCACCCAGAGTATTCTTGGAGATTCTTGACCTCAAGCTTTTCAATTCCTCAGCCCGAAATTGTGAATAATCATCCTGCAAAAATTCTTGCCAGTCTAGTGAGTGAAAGGCTAGATAACCCTGTCTAAAATACAGAAAAAGGACTATTAGAAGAAACTAATCTGAATTTAGGAACCGTTATAAGCTTTATAAACTGAAACTGCAAGATACTATGGGGAAAAGAGAGATTTTGGCTGCATGGAACAGAAAATGCAATTTATTCCCTATATAATACACAGCATGAAACATTCTTTTCTTAACTAGAAAAAGACATGAATGGATGTGGTTTTCTGAAGGGAGTAGTAAACTAACTTTGAATTTTTAGCTCACAAATTATAAATTCTCTATAGTATGCGTATGCTTATAGTTGTACTTCAGTATTCTTGGGAAAAATGTTCTCTTCCATCTCTAGTTTTTGTACTGTGACCACTTGACATTTATTTTTGTCTAAATCTTTTATATTTTGATGATAAAGAAATTAACATCTGCTTTTCAATACAGTAGTATACGACTAACAGTAACAATTATAATTTGAAATTATGTTTTCAGTATATTTTTAAAATCCTTTAGAAGGAAGCAAAATATAATATTCATAAACATGAAAATATACTTGTATGTTTGGTTATATATTTTTCACATTTGTGTTTTCAATTTAGGTTTTCCCTATTTAGGTAAGAATATGCACGATTTTCCTTTGCATTTACTTTTTCAAATCACATGGCACGTCTCTCCATTCTTAAGTCAATGTGCTTTGTCATACAAAAATATTCCTTCACTCTTAATTAATGTTTAACCTAATTTTATAATACAGAATTGGTCTCAGAGGGCCCTGCACCACCATTACTTATGCAATGCTTATTTTATATTTCTCAGTCATTTAAAAAAGATGTGTTATGTGGCTGAACTTTTCAGATGACACCATCCTGGAGTTACACTGACAACAATACTGTTTTCATTTGATAATGGGCACAGTAAGCACTGAAGAGCTGCATAACATCCTGAAAATGAACAGTGCCTGTGACACAGGTTTCAAAATCTGTTGGTTGTATAGGCTGTGGACAGACTTTCTAAACCTATAGTACAGTTATGTACCTGGATTTAACCTGATTGCAGAAGGGAAAAATTCGCCTAAGTCGGATGATGTCAGTGAAAGATGCAGATATATACAGCATTTTCAGAACTAAACTGGTTTTGTGAATGTGTCTAAGAAAGGGAAATCTCATTTATTCATATGTAAGGTTTTAAATTTAACTCCCATTTGTTCTGACTTTCTCTATAACTGTCACAACTTCTCAGGCAATTTATGTTTATGGTATGTGTGAGGGGGATTTTTCCATATTTCCCACATTGAAATGCATATAAGTTACATGGACGGGAGCACGCAAAAGGCAGAACCCTGTTTTTCTCACATGATCAAATTTGTTGGATTGCAGTGCTCAGGAGAAGCACTGACATAGTTTTGTGATGCAGAAAGGGTATTGCTAAAACTTTGACCACAAGAGTGTGGGACTGATATTATGTTAATGTGCTTCAGGCCATCCCTCTGCTGTGATTAAAGAAAATAATTTTAATTTCTCTGGGATTCCACTGTATGGTTCATTTTGCACAGAGTACCCGTGGTGGTGAGGGAATGGAAGGCAATATGCAGGGGTATTCCTTACCCATGGATAAGAAGGTGTAGAAGTTGTATAAAACAAATAGCCAAGCCAGCAAAACAGCATGCATTCCTTTCTATAAAGTATATGACTTGTGAAGGATGTCTTACAAGAGAGAATAAATAGCATACATTTTTAATATAATTATGTAAGTGAAAATAAATATTTTACATTTATTATGCATAATAAAATAATTAGACAACATTCTGTAAGAGATTAAGGCATCTGAAATTCCAACTGCAGACGGATTCATTGCATATTTTCAGCAGCAGCGGCAGCATGACTTAGGGGACTTACTCCACAGGGGCTACTTTTCTTTTTCTTGGACAGCATCCCTAGGGAGTTCCTATTTCTGCCTGACTTATAGTATCTGTTCATAGGTTGTAAAGACCAGTTTATAATACACTCCAGGATTTGCACCTAAGTCATAAGAATGTGCAAAGTAAGTGTTTTCTCTCTGTTTATTTTGGAGAATTGAATACCTTTTAGGTATGATTGCATCAGTTGTACATTATTCCCTTGTTACATCAAGGATAAGTAGGGACTACTTTACAGATGAGGTAACAATACATACTAATTCATAGCAAAATGGGAAGGCTGTTAAGGCAAATTCTACATAAAATGATGAAAACAGTTTATTTATCATTAAAACATTAATATCAATATGCTCTTTGCAACCAGTGAAATTTAATATGCCTATGTAGGAAATAACTGGGTTATACAACTGTATAGGCTGATGAGGATTCCAGGTGGCAACCAGCACTGCACTGTGGGAAAACACTTCTATATATATATAACACAAAGGCAGAATTGGGGAAAAAATGGTGGATATACTTTGTACAAATACAAAGCTGTTAAAAATAATGCATATATGTAACAGACCAAACCGAGCATTCAGAAAGTACTTCAGCTTCTGTTGTGTTCAGTAGCAGGAGTTGAGGATAATCCAGTGCCTTGTGCTAACAGACTTACAAACAAACGAAGATAGAAGTTTAGACAGATATTCTGTCACTGCATGGGCACAGTTCCCAGATGAAAACTCAGACTATTATTCCTCCTTTAGTTTTTAATAAACCTTCAAATAAATATTTGTAAATATTTCTATTAATCTGGAATAAAATATGCTGTTGCAGTTAAGTCTTTAGGGAAAAATAATCTGAAATAGAATTTAGATATAGTTGCAAAAACACTTTAATTATTCTAACGAATACATGGCATACAAAACAATAGTCACCATTATTCCCTTTTATAATGTTTCTGTGGTTTAATAAAACCCCTTATATTCACCTAATCTATAGCATATCATTTATGTGGTAAACTCAGAATTAAAATATGCAGCACTGTAGTAGCACACAATGCAGATCAAGCTGTAATTCCTAACATTCCAAACTGGAGAGCACACAAGTAATTATGTGACCCTTGCTTGGACATGTCTGCACTGACTGAGAAATAGTGTCTCTGCAATTTTGGACAATCGTTGGTGGCATTGTATAAAATAATTTAGACTCTTTCTCTCTCAAAGCTGTCCCTGTCCAATGTCACTGCCTGGAGTGCTTAAGAGAATGTGTGTGTATCAGGAAACAATTGTTTCTCAGGAAAAGATAGGTGTATGGGCACACGTGTGCATTGGCATGTGTAGACTTGGTGACTGTGGTCCACAGTGAAGTTGCCATGTTAAGAGGCCTTTGCACAACATGAAATACTGTAATAATTTTGTGAGATCCTCCACATTCTGTATTTGTAATTAACAGCACAGTAAATGTGCTCTACTTGGTAGAAGTATAGTATGAACTTGTACTAATTTTAATGATTAATACTTGTTAAGGACATTCATCAATAATTCCATGAGCCTTGGTACTTCTTTTGTTGTTGTTGTTGTTGTTGTTGTTTTATTTAATTAATTAATTTATTTACTTGTTTGTTCTTAGGGATTTTTTTTGCCCTGTTGCCACTCTAAGAAGGACTTTAAAATTGTCTTTTTAATTCAGTGGGTCTGTAATTCTCATGCTAACACTGAACTTGGGACTTTAAGGATCTGCCCAAGTGGTGATGTAATTGCAAACACTGAGAATACTATTCCAGTCTCATTCTGGATTGTGTCCTTTGAAGAACGACTTTTAAACAATCTATTTAAGCTTGAATGCTGTGTTAAGTTACTCAAAGGAGACTGCTGAGTTTAATGTTGCTGAGACTTGAAGCCATTTTGATATCAGTGTAGAAATTAATATCTGGTTTCAGCATCTCTCTGTTGAAGCCTGTCGTGACTGTAGGGCATCACTCTGTAATTGCGTCACACTTCCATTTAAGTTCTGAAAAACATTGTCAGTCTCCTGATTTCTTTCAGTAGTCACTGTCTTTCCCTTACTGTTCAAATCAGAACATTTTGTTCCTAAATGTTTCTTAGACAGCCCCTTCCCTGCTGAACTGATGCTGTTTTTTCTGAATCAGTGTCCAAGATACTTAGCCCAAAATCTTGATATATTTAGTGTCTAAGAAATATGAATAAGACCACTTCATGCAGTGGACAGATTAATGTAACTAATGTATTCTTTTATCACATTTTATCTTCTCTCTGTCCTCACACTTCTTTTTTGCTATCATATGTAATCATCACTGTCTTATCTAATCCTCTTTCTTAAAGAGTATAAATACGTTACCATAAATACATGTATATTTATATCTAATATATACTTCATGTTTATCAATCTAAAACACCAGCATACATTTCAAATTAAAATAATCTTAAATATGCTGTATTCTCATAGTAAATATAGTTTTAGTACTAACCTCAAGATGAACAGCAATGCTATGGTCTTAATATAACTTGTAATAGCAAAAAACCTTGTAATTTCCTATTCTTACAGTGCTTCTGATAAAAAAATACAGTGAAGATCTTTTATGTCTACAAATAAACTTCTGTTTGTTAGAATGGTTTGGTCTAAAAATAATCAGTGGCATTGTAGCTTAATTAATGTGAGCCTTTTGTGTAAAGCATATTTTAAAAAAGACTAAAAGAACTATATATGTTTTCTTTGCTCTTGCCTTTTTGCAGAGAATAAAAGAATTAATTTGTTTGTTTATTTTGTCATTCCTTAATCCACAATCCAGTCATTATAAAGGGACCAAAGCTATCTTTGGAGGTGATGAAATCTACAAGGAATTACTATTAGTCTTCTTACTGTTGCTAGCTACCATCTAACTATGTGGCAGGTAGCTAGCAATCTGAAAATACTTTGGTAGCATTACAGGTCTCCAAGATCAAATTGATTGACACGAGCCTGTTGTGTTGTGGGGGGTTTATTCTCCAGGCTATGTGGCTACTACCCTGTAAAACAAGTTCTGGTGTTAATGCAGCCTTTGTGACAACTTTCCCTCTTCCTATTTCACATGTGACGTACTAAACAGATTAAAGTCTGGGGAAGTGACAGAAAGCAAATTCTGTTCTAAAGTTCCAGAAGGAGGTATACTCTAGTGCAAGGGGAAGAAAGGGAAAGATTTTTTTCTCTTTAAAGTCTGATGAAATTGAGATAAAGAAAGGAATTGCTGAATAGCAAGTGAAAGAAGGAAAGAAAAGAGCTTTTGTGTTTGAGAAAAGCTTGCTACTTAGATACTTTTAATGCATTTGAAATGGTGAGCAATTTTCCAGATAAATTTGGCATTGTTAGAAATTCCTGATTTATTAAAGTTAAATAAAATTCCTTGCACATTCCAGCAGAGTTGCCCTTGTCCCTGTACCAGCTTCTGCCCAAATTCTCCTGGAGTGGTATGTTGGAGCACTTTGGGAACTGAAGTATTAAAGCCTCTGTCATCACCACAAGATGGAAGTGTGGGCTTGACACACCAGACTGGCACCTCTGCAGTGTGGCTGGAGGGTGTTTGCCAGGCACCACCATATGATATGGTGGGACCGAGGCTCTGGAGCAGCATCAGCACCTGGGGTTTGGAAGTCTGGTTCTCCTGACCACCCTCTTTCCAGTGTGGTGGGGAACCTCTGTGGGCTGAAAGCTCATCTCTGAGAGCCTCAGCTTTCTGCTTTGTAGAGAGAGGTATTAGAGATTTGGGAGCTCAGAGTTCCGAAGATGTTGCTTTGAACCTGTGGGTTCAAAGTCGCTGCTTAGTGTTGGCCTGTAACAGAGAGAGCTAGTCTCAAGGTTTGCATTGTTGCCTTTTCTCCTTTCTGAGCAGCTGGGAGAAGGTGGATTTCCAATTCTCCACAGGAAAATGTGGCATGAAGAAGACAGACCATTTGGTGTACAACAGCTCACCTTCCCTAAAACCATTTTGCACTCTCTGGTGTACGGTACTCTTCTTTATTCTCACAAGTCATGGATCAGTTATCCCGGTTTCCTTTGAGGTTTCACTTACAAAAAGACAATCTGGAGAGGAGCCTGTTGTCCTGTTTTAACTTATTAAGTTGCTTATTACAGCTATTTTTTCCCTGGTTGGGATGACCTTTGTGGTTTTGCTAGGCCTGTTTAGATATGAATAACAGCCATAGATATAGCTGAGACTTCTTGGCATATACAGCGCTCAGTTTTGTCATTACAAGGGATGGATGGTGTTATCTTTCTCTTTTTTTACTGTATTTTAAAATGTGTTTTTTTAATAATAGAAAAGGAATTAAGGGAAGAAAATATATATGAACAAAAAGTTGTTCTGCATTCTTGGATTCATTAAGTCAAAGCTACTTCTTACTTTGTGTCTTCAGAGAAAAGATGAGGTCAGTACAGCACTCCTCATCATCTCCTCAGCAAGTTAGATATGCTGAGGCTTCATGTGCCTAATGCAATGGAACAAGCTAATCCAACACTGTTCTGCTTTCTCCCATCCCCATGGGCCAGGGGATTGGAGTGGAGACATTCCTTGATGTTCTCCCACTTCCTTCTGCAAGTGCACAGGTTTTTTTCCCTAGGTTTTTTTCCTTCTGCTTAAGTAAACTGCCCAGCTCATTGTGGTTCCTAGAACATAAGTCCATACCCATATATCCACATTTTTAAATAATGCTTTAAAGTAATACTTCTGACATTCTTCAGTATTGCTATATTTTTATATTTTTAGTAATGTTACCATTTAAAACACACACAACTAGAAACTACATTTCATAGTATTCTAAAATTATTTGTGTTATAATCCTGTAAACACATGTAGTGGTTCTACTGATATCATAAACTGCCTGAATGTCATCCTGTGGTTCATTGTGATATTGCTAATACCTCTTAAAATATATTATTTATTATTTTATATTTGTAACTTCTGTGCATGCTCCTTCAGGCCTCATTCAAGATGATTATGGATTCTCTCTAAGAACTGTACCATGGGACATCATTTATTTTGCTATAAATCCAATGTGGAATGCCTTCTCATGCTGAGCTTCTTCAAAACATTTCTTGTTTTCAAAAAATTTCAAAAATTGAAATTTTGCATGCACAATCTACAGGGCAAACAATACTTAGAACCATTTTTGAAGCTGTAGAAGGTATTGTAATTATTAAAATAAATTCTTAAACTCTGATGATGTTCTGTTAGAAAAATGGCATTTCAGACATCTTTTTGTTAACAAGGTCTTTTTAAAGTACAGAGAACCATTTCCACTAGCAAATTCTGGAGATCTCTTATATAGGTATTTTAACATATTAAAAAAATTAGAAATTTGTTTTTGTTTCAGAAAAAAATATTTATCTTTCGTTCAGAAAGGCAGTTTTTTTTAAATCAGTTGACGTAGATTGTTTGTTAGCCTTCTGTCCCTAACTTATTGTGAGACTTGTGCCAGCTCATCCATCCATCTTTCACCTGTTTCTTTAATAACATTTTAAGCTGTTGGCCAGTTTCAGTGAAAACTGAAACCCTGTAGTAGCTTCTGAGATAAATTAAGTTCATGTTTCCTGAAGGAAGTGGATGAGGAGTGAAGAAAAATCACAGAGGACCAGTCGGGCAAAATTCAGCTGTCATGCATTCTTCTCTCTTACAATCCAGTCTCACCACCCAGAGCAACTGTTTTTTCTTGGATGGGGATATCCTGAAGGAATATGTTGGGGAGCTGTTGTTGCTGCATTGGTGCATTGTGAGATTTAGTGAACAGAGCATGAATGCATAGGAAATCATGTTTCAGTTGGTACAATGCTTGTGTGTCAAAGTATTGGGTCCCAAATTAACCATTTGTTGCAATTTGTCAGGATAGGTCCTTTTTAAAGCTAAAATTGAAATGGTATTTTTCAAAGTATAAGGAGGAGACCCCCAAAATCTATAGTTTTCTTTAGAAAAAAGATTATTTGGCAAAAATTATACCCAGGTGATTGAGACCAATGACATTTCTTGGTGAATAGGAAGAATCTTCTCTCACTATGGAGAGATTATTCCACAAGTGCTTTTTTGGCAGTTTTTCTTTTTTCTGTAAGTTGTTGACTGATGAACTGACATATTCATAGATCTATGTAGATGTGTTTACTTTAGGAAAAGAAGCAAAGTTTGAAGAAATGGTAAGTTCATTTTACATCTTATTAGTGATACTAATAGTGAGCATCCAAGAATTCTCATCTCACATAGGGTCCAGTGGCTCTGTGCCTATTTGAAATTCAGCCTCTTCGTTTACGTGACTAAATGTGACTTTCATCACATTTTAATTTGAATTTTAATTACTAGTCTTTAAGATTTTGATCAGCACTAATAAATTATAGCACAGTCATATGGTATTTAGCTGATTGATTTTTGCATGCTGAAATATAGTCATTTTGAAGAGCAGTAAAACTTTCAAGTAGGAGAAATGTTTCAAAGATAAAGGAATTTGTATTGGATTTGTTCAGTTGTGTCAGACCAGACAGGGAAGTCCTAAATACCTTTGCCTTTTGAGGGCAAAGCAGATGTGCACTATCCAGTCTGTTTTAAATAAATGCAGGAACATCAAGTCAGCCAAACAAGGCCAGCGAGTGCAACTTTTGGGAACAGCTTTGTGTTTCCTCGTGGTGGTGCAAGAGGTGAGAGATGAGAATATGGTATTGGGTGATGCTAGCTCTGTTGGTACTCTACATTGCAGAATTGGATTCTAAAAGGCAGAGAGCATTTGTTTGCTGAGTTCTTGTCCACCTGCATCTGTTCCTGGCTTACTCTTTTGTTTGGATGTCTTTTCTCTTAGAAGTCTACAACGTAACATCAGGAGAATATTTTCTTTTCTTGGTCTGAAGTGCCCATTTTTAGTTTCAGTTCACCAGTAGCATGGCAGGAGTACTGTAACAGAAAGGATTATAACTAAGCCCCTCTCCATCTAAGCATCTCTGTTCCATAGCTCAGTTGGGAGTCAGCTCTCACTGGCTGGAAAGTGTTTACTGTCACAGGGTCAATACTATAAAACAAAAACAAAGACAGTGGATAAAATCCTGGCTCTGTTGCTGTTATTCACATCCCCTCCATGTCCTCAGTGAAGTGACAATTCTCACCTGTCATGAAGGTACTTGTTTCTTAGGAAAGAGAGAAATGGAAACCAGGGAGCTGGCAGCACCTTCCACAAGACTTTGTATCCTGAACAGTAAAAAAGTTCAGCTGGGCAAGTAAATTGTGGGATTGAGAACCCAGTTATTTCTACTTTCCATTTGATTTTCAGAGAGGATCGCTATCTCCTAAATCTTGCCAAAAGACATCTAAATCCAGAAGCATCTACTCCTTTTGGAGTTTCTGTTTTTCAGTTCTCTCTCTACTTGAGTTTGCAACTTCATGCACAACTGAGTGAAATCAGTGAGGCATGCTCAGAAGTCTTTATCCTGGGGAAACAGCTGCGTCTGCCTTAAGAGTTGTGGTACATTTTTTAGGCAAACAGGCCCCTCTTCATGTATTTTTGGGTATGTGTTAGAAGCCTGAATATTAGACAAGTCAGGATTCATTTAGTTCATAATAAACTGCTGTCTGCATCCTTATTTGAGTTATTGTTTAGGATTTTCAGCTGAAAGGGCACGGGACAAAGTGTTTAGGAGCCCGTTGTTTGGATTTTCTAAGAAAATTATATAGAGAACATAACTGGAAACAGAAGAGTGTTTCTGAAAGCAGGGATTAGATCTGCTTTAGGCTCCTTGCTGTCTAATGCCAGCCTTTCAAGAAGGAAAGGTTGATGTACGATATTTTGTGCCAGCTAATATACTTTCCTGAGACAGAGAACAGAACTCAGCCTTCCTCAAGATAAGGGCAGCCCTAAACTTTGGAGTTCTGCTACCTGGAGTCATGTCACAATTTCTAGACAGATAGGGGCAACAATGTTTCCTTTTCCAGAGCAAATTAGAGTTTCCGGTGTTTCCTATTGGTGACCTAAATCCTTCTTTAGAAAGAGTAAATACCTAATTTATACAAATGTTGAGACCTACATCAGTTCTTTATTGTGTCCACTAATTGCATTGTTAATCTGAGCAGTTATAGAGGACAGACTAGGTTGCCATCTCATACTGCCATGTCCAACAGTCCACCTAAACAGAAAGCTTTCCATCCTGTTTTACTGATAGTGTCTCCCAAAATCTTTTTGCCTATTTTCTGATTATCATGTCCTTCTCAATACTTAGATTATAGTTTTTCTGAGGCCAAGACAATTTTCTTTGTTGTTTCTCTGTACAGCAATTGGTGTATCATTATCCTGTTGTGCTGTCCTCTCAGGTCAACATGCTGTGCGATGAGAATGTACCAGCTTTCTTGGAGCTACTTTTTGATTCATAAACATAGGATTACATTTCACCAGAGGAGTACAGGAAAGCCTGTGCTGTTGTGGTGAAACCTTATTGTTGCCAAGACTGTGATACTGTTTAATGACTAAAACCTCAAAGAAGATGTAACAGCTGAGAGCCTGCATTCAAGCTGAAGTGCAGTATTACAGCCTAATTCCCACAGTTTCCTTAGAAAACCTTATCTCTCCTTTATGGACTAGTAGTACTATACCTTTCATAAAAATTAAATGCATATAAATAGAATTTCTCAAATATGTATACGGTCTTAAGTGCCATTAGAATCAGCCTTGGCTGGTTTAGTCTGATTTTGTTTATAAACCTGACCTTCAAATACATGTCTCACTAAATGCATTTCTGGGTGCATTTTTTTTTGTTTTGTTTTTGGAGTTCATGTCATTGTTTTATAGCTGGAGAAAGGTAGTACTGAAAGCAATGCATCTTGGAATGCAAATGGAACTATTTAGGCTCTCTATTTTAAAGCACAGCTTCTTTATCTATACCCATCCACTACTTAGAAAGGAAGGCTTTTAGGGTATTGTGAACTATATTCTTCTCTTGATATTCACTCGTGTTAGTAAGCTGCTGTTCTGCAAACTCATGGAAACAGCACAGAAACACAAAGACTACTTCCATCTCTTCAGCAAAAAACTCCAAACTGTATACATGTGATAACAAAAAGGAAACAAATACAGATAGATAGATAGATAGATTTTTTCCCCCTGGATTTTCATTATTTACTAATTTCTATTTTCTTTTGGAAAATACGTGGAACATTTATGGTAGCTGTAAACTCTTGTAGCCTTTAAGGAGGCATGTGGATTAATGACTTCTCAAAGAATTGTTTTACAAGAGTGCTGTAGCATTTTTAGAATGACTGCTTAGTTAAAATAGTCACTAAGGACATGTTATTCACATAGGCATTTTTTGCATCAAAATATTTTTTATTATCTGTGCATTCTGACTTGAATCACTAAGGTCCTTTTCTATATGTATATATAGCATAAAGCTTATGAATAGGTCCAATTGTTCTAAAGTTAGTAATGTTCCCTAGAATCACATACCGAATTAGCCCTTTAAGGACTGCATTACTATGATACAAAATAGATTCAAAGGAATAGTTTGTTTTTTTATAAAAGATGAGGAGTGCAGATTTTTTTTTGGTGGGTTCTGTTTGTTTGTTTGTTTGTTTTTAGTTTAAGAGTGCAATATATGTTTTCTTTAGCTGTAAAAGCACAATCAAGGCAACATGATAAGTGAGTCAGTGTTGTAAAAGTAAAACTAATTTTGCCTTCACTCACATGAGCTATAGAAGGAGGAAGCTTTATTGTCCCTGGGAAGGTGATAAGGCAGAGTAATTGTATATTATACTGTCCTGGAACATCTGCCTGAAGACTGTTGGAGCAATTCATCTATCATGGACGATACAGCATGTTTTGTCTTTCTGCTTTAACCCATCCCCACTGCTGGCCTGCACGAAGGTTTTGATAGGGACTGTGCCTGGGCTGGGGCTCACATTAATCAGTCCCCTTGTTCAACACTCCAGCTGACATAATTACAACCTGCGCACAGCAGTTATTCAAGTTGAGTCCTTGTCACTCGTGGTGCGAAACTACACAGCTCAGATCCCGAAGGAGATTGCCTTATCACACAGAACAAGGGCTCACAGGAGTTGAAGAGAATAGAAATGGGAAAATGTCTTCCGGGAGTACTATATATTCCTTTAAAATAAGACATTTGAGAGACTTACAAGGGACAAAGAGAAGCATTGTGCAAGGTCTGAAATGAACAGGTTATTATTTTTAAAAGGATTACACAGGCCATTTTTGTGAAATGGACATGCATTATTAAATAAATTCAGTGATCTCTCTTATCATTCAGTGGCTCTGCACTATTAGTTTTCTTTAGAAGTGATAGAATAGTTTTTGACTTGTTTAAGCTTTAAGTATCTCTCAGTAGAAATCATCAGAACACAACTAATAAAAGTGCACATATTATACCAATAAAATTGGCACACACATAAGGGAAGATCTGCGAGGATCAGAGTTAAGGGTGAAGGAAGAAGCATGCAAAAGGGCTTTCGAAGATGAACAAGTTCATTGGTTTCTGCTGTTGTATGATATCAGAATGTGAAAGGTGAAGCCAAAGAAAAAGTTGCATATTTTACCATTCTTCCCTCTTTTCATGTTAACCCTCTGCAGGAAAAAAGACAAGTCCATAACAGTATCTGTGATAATGAGAGAAGCTTATTTTCATGTATTATGATGAGGTTAATTTCATACAGTTGTGGAGTTTTCTTTAGGACAGAACCTTTGCATACATGACCATAGGATAATTTGTTTGGTATTGGTCTGTGCAGTTCCTCAATATGACAGAATTTCATTGGTATCCAGAAGGCTTTTGCCCTGGTGTTGAATTTTTTTTTTCTTGGGTTAGCTTTTTGAAGTAATACCATTCAAGCAGTTCCTATTCTTCTCAATCAATAGATAAGAGTGTTGCCCGGATTTCTCATCTAGTTAAATTCATGCTATGTCTGTTAGACATAAAACAGTAAAAATGTTCTGGGTGGTCCAATTTTAATCTAATATTTTTACAAGACAGCTTATTTGTAACTTTGAGTAGACTGAAGTAGAAGTGCAGTAGGAATTATCTTATACATTTTGCTTTACATATAGGTATGCTAGGTAAGTCAAATACATAGTTCAGTGCTCTCATTCCATATCAGTATCTTTTGGTTAAGTACATAACACATTAATTTTTATGTGTAGGTCTCCAGTGAAAGTCCAGCTACATGAAAACTGCAGTTTCTTATGGAGCAGCAGGGCGTCCTTACAGTCAAGTGTACTCTTGTAGGAACAAAAATCATGTTTTGCTTGCTCCTTAATCTTAAAACCAGTTCTCCTGGAGTGAATGATGTCTCTGAAGTAAGCCCGAAGTAGAGAGCCAAATGCTGCATTTACTTACATTTGTGCAGAAAATGGCATTTTGAGGACATAATCTGAAGAGAATGATGTTTCTCTGATATATGCTTTCAACACACATTTTAGATTAGATAATCAATCATACTTCCAACTAAAGACCCAGATTTGACTTTCAGAATCTAAGATGGTTTTGCAGTATTGACAGCCAGGAGGAATATATTTTAATTTGCAGACTGAACAAATTTCCATTACATCATAGAAGCACAATAAATGGCTGACCTCACAATGACATTTTTCAGACTTAAAGCGTACTTCTTGGATACTTTGAGTCCAGAAAAAGCCTTAAGCTCAGCCAGTCTGACCTTCTACAGAAAAAAACTGCATAGGTGTTTTTTTTTCCCAGATTACTCCGTACTGAACCTCCTACTTCTGACTGAATTTTATATCTAGAAACATATTCACATTTAATTTGAAAACAGGCAAAGTTGCAGAACCAACTTCCCTTCTGTGAAAGATTAATTGCTGAAGAAATTGTGCTTTGTGTCTCAGTTGAATTTGACTGTAACTTATAGTCATTGCTTTTGGTTAAGTTAGGTTGTCACTTAATCACACCTTTATTCCATTTTAAGTTACTCATGGACCAAACTCAAGTGTAATAAGCAAATAGAAGGGGTTTTTATTAAGTATTTTAGAGTTTTTTACCCCATCTAACTTATATTTATAATCACTTTGTGGCTGTTTGGTCCCTTTTTTAAATGTAGGCAGTAATACTGGAAGTAGATTTTCTCGAATTAGTTTCTCTGGTGTCACAAAGAGAACGTTACATCCTCACATTTGCTTGCTACTTCCTTGCTTATGCAGCTAAAGATAGCATGGGGCCTTTCTGCTTATAGCATCACACTAGAAGTTCACATTAAACTGATGGCCCACTAATCTCTGAATCATTTTCTGTGTCACAGCTTTTCACAGCATTGTCTAAGTTACTTGCATGCATTGTGCAAAGGTGGGAAAGCTAACATGTAATTGTGTGTGTACATGTTGTGATTGAACACACCTGACTTCTGCAACTGCACTGTATGACGGCAGTGTCATTGTTATTAATCATGCTGCCAATTACAGTGTTGTCTGCAAATTATGTTAGCAGGGATTTTTTAGATAGTTTTGGCATGCATAACGAAAGTGAATCTTTCAGACAATTATCGCTGATTCCTTTGATAAATTGGAACATTTGAAATGAGGACGAAAATGACCGTGTCTTTTTGCATGGGGGGTTGGGGCTGGGATAGGGCAAGAAGAGGCACTGTATTAGCATTAAAAAAACCTACTTTGAGCAGAGATCGTGCAGACCACAGTGCCCTGGGTATGAATCCAGGCTGCAAAGCAACAGGATCTGCCCTCTAGGGAACCGTGTTGTCACTAAAATGGCTGAAGGAACTGACACGAAGGCCAATTGGACGAAGTACCATCTGCATCTGAGATTGACAGGCAGCCTTTAGGGTCTGTTGCTATCATTTCTGACTCCAGCAGCATTAGGAGTCCGGTTTCATCCTGTGCAGCCGCTAGATTCCACACCCTTTCCTAGGCTCCATCTGCACTTCTGTATCTGTGAAAATACTTTACGTGTTCCTGAGGATATACAAACAGACTCCACAGAATTGTTCAGTTACTTTATGTGGTCATTAAAAGAAGTACAATAGGGAAAAAAATTGATGTTGAAAGGAAATGCGTGTCTTCAATTAAATTCATCCCAGCTTTTTTAAAAAATGGATGTTTTCCATGGCCTCATTTCAGCGAGGTGTTTGATCATGTACATAAATTTAACCTTGTGAGTCATTCTTTTGAAGTCAACGGGGGCTGCTTGTACTTAAGCCACACAAATGCGTAAGTACCTTGTTAAATCAGGGCCTGTGATACCTAAAGCCCAGTCTCGATCCCCACACCACTGCAGAGATGCTGTTTCTCAGACCAACTTCTCTTTTATGCCATCTGCTCTAAGAAGAAAGGAAAGGGGGAGGGAGGAAGCCCATGAACAATGGAGTGATTATTCTCAGTTACTGTGAAATAGATGAACTCCACCTGCTATTTCTGCCACTTAAACCTTGGCTGACACAGTGCAGCAGTGCACTGTGCACAGCAGACCCCTGCATCTCTCATGCCGCAGGCACACAGGCCCTTGAGCTGGGCCATCACAGAGCCCACTCTGCCTGCAGCAAAGTGGAAGCTGGGAGTTCTAGGAAATGTTAGAGAGTTTTCAGAAGCAGATCAGTCCTATGAAAAATTTGGTTTGGTTTGGGCTTATTTTTTCCTTTTTTTTTTTCTTTCTTATTTTTTTTCTTTCTTATTTTTTTTTTCTTCTCTAGTCAGTCAAAGGAGACTGAGCCTCTCTCCAAAGAGCTGCTGGGGGACACTGAGAACCTCAGCAGCCCAGCTCTGCACAGCACCTATAGGGACAGTGAGGACCACAGCGTGGGTGGAGAGCTGAGACATGTTTCCATGACTTTCTGTTCCCTTTCCACCCTTTCCTTCCAAGTCTAGCAGTTCAGGCATAATTCACAGGTTTCTGTCTAAAAGCCTTTTCTCTTTCTTTCTTTCTTTCTTTCTCTTTCTTTCTTTCT
>VWYI01024972.1:25780-38235 GCA_013399455.1 Anthoscopus minutus
TTCCTTTCTTTCTTTCTTTTCCTTCGTTCCTTCCACACTTCCTTCCGCGCTTCCTTCCGCGCTTCATTCCATGCTTCCTTCCTTCCGTGCTTCCATCCGCCCTTCCTTCCTTCTTTCCTGCCTTCCTGCCTCCCTTCCACACTGCCTTCCTTCTGCACTGCCTTCCTTCCTTCCACCCTTCCTTCCTTCCTTCCTGCCTTCTGCACTTCTGCACTTCCTTCCGCACTTCCGCACTTCCTTCCACACTTCCTTTCCCTCTCTCTCTCTTTCTATCTCTCTCTTTCTCTCTCTCTCTTTTCTTGTAGAAAATAGAATTAATGGAAGCATTTAAGGCAGGATGCCGTAGTTACTTGGAATCACAGATGGGCTTTTTTCCTGGAAAAAAAATCATCTTTTCTTTAAACCGTGGAGTCTGTTTGCTGCTTTTTACAAAAATACTCTGAAAATTCTTGAATAGATCTAGATGTCAGCACTGGGTCTATACTTTGGGTTTTTTTCACTGTGCAGGGTTGTAACTGGCTGTACAGATTCCTCAGACATAAACAAGTGTAGAGTACATCACTTCTTATTTCCCTTCAGAATTTCTAATTACCCTGAATTTGCCTTTAAAAATACTTACTTTGGCTATCATAATGATCAATTACTTGAAACTGGGAATTTTCATTCCAATACATTGTAAATAGAATGGTGGATCCATGGCCAAATTACAATTTGGACATGCTAGTCTGCTGAATGGAGCTCACACACAAGCAGTAATTATCAATCTTCCATCATTTTCTGTGCTGACGCACAAGTTTTTCTGCTTCCCTACAGGGCTCTGCTACTTTTTAGCAGCCAGCATTGGACATCTGTCACACATACTGTATGTCATAACAAATAGATCATTACAGAAAAAAATGCAAAGCTAAAAATGTAGAAAAGCAGAAAACATTACGATTATTATCCCTGGGTGTTGGTATAATACTATCAGAATAAATCCCAAATACATTTTTATTATTTTCTTTGTGAAACTGACTGTATTATAAAAGCTTATTAATGCATGTAAATGTAGTGTACTCTCTTATATGGGTTACTTCGTATTTTCTGCGTGGCAGTACATGCAATGCATGGCAGTACATGAAAACAGGGCAATACATGTATGTGGCCGCCAGGTTGCTGGCCATGCATTTTTACTGCACTGTGGGTGTGTATTTCAGTCGTCTTTTCTTGGTAGAGTTGAAAAGCTGTGATCAAATACTCGCTGCAGCAGCAGCTATGGTGGCAAAGACATTGATTATCCCTGGCAGCTCGTTGTGTCTGTCCACCAAAGGTCTTTAGGAACAGCACAGGGAGGTGTTTGGCAGCAGTGACACAGGCAGAGCTGAGCTGGCACTGAGTACATTGGAGTTGCCCTCCTGAGTTCCCACGGAGCCGTGCGCTCCTAATTCTGGCAACAGTATCGCAAGTCACTGGAGAATTGAAGCTGGTTGCAGAGCGTTGGCACTTATATCCATATGATTGTTTCCCCACTCACTTAAAACCTAAATAAAAGGTAGAACTTTTGCTTTAAAGGCAAAGAGCAAGGAAAAAGTAACCCAGGTGCATGTTAGTAGTGAAAAGGCTGAGAAAATGTATTACAATTCTTGTACATCTATACATAAATATATGTGTGTTTAAATATCTGATAATTATTGCAGTTTTTTAATGTTGGTTTCAACAGATTGTCACATTTTTGGCTATGATATTTTGCTATTTTTTTATGATTTCTTGTTCAGTACTGTATTGACTTGGAGCACTGAAGAGGTAAACCAATAGTTTAACTTTTAAACTTGCAGTCTGAATTGCCAGTGGTATGTGCAGTTTATGTATTATTATGTAGCTAGTTTGCACTAACTGGCTACAGAAATGTGGCTAAATCTTGAGTATTGGTTGGTGGGTTGGTTTGTTTGGGTTTTTGCTAAGTAGAAGTTGGACAGAGTATCTGTCATTGTGGTTTTGATTGAATAAGCCTGTTTGTATAATGTAATTACCAAAGACTGAGGTATTTGTTTCTTTCCTGTCAAGAAAATATTGCCCATTAGGTTGTTTACCACCACCCTACTGAATGCTAGTTTTCATGCAGTTTAGTGACAACCAGAAATGAGCACAGGCTAGAAGGGTTGTGTTATGGAAAGCAGTAATGCTGAAAACAACCTGAAAGGTCCCTGCATTTAACTGAGTGTGCAGGAGCTCTTGGTGCTGCAAGGAGTATCCAGGAGTCCCCAGAACTCTCTCCAACTGGAGAATGCTGAGCATGGGGAAAGTCGTGGCATCCATGTGTGCAGCACTGGTGTGAAATGTGAATGTATTAAAGCTTAAAGCAACTGGAAAGAATGTAGGGAGAACCCAATGATTCCTCTGAGTGAATTGAAGAAAACTTGGTCTCTGTAGCTCTTCCACTGGAGGTCTGGGTATGAGTAGATTCTACAGCCAAGAAAGATGTGTGGGACATGTAGCACTGTTAGCTGGATGCAGGGGGATGAGAAATATGACACTTTGTAAAAGGGAGAGGGATCAACAGAAGAGAAATTTGCCTATGATTTCAAAGGATTCCCTATTGCTCTCCATCAGAAGTCATGTTTTAGTACCAAAAGGATTATGGTTTGAGAAAATAATCACTGAGCAAATGTTTGTGACCTGTGCTATCAGTGAGGTCAAGTTAAATGTTCCATATGAGTTTGCATTTCTAAAAATCTACAGCCCTCTTTCTAGTGTAATTACATTATTGCAATTTTGATTTAATGACAGTTTTCCAAGTTACATGGCATTTTCAGCAAAATAAATACCTGCAAACATTTGGTGAAATAACTGAGATTAAGAATCAACAATAGTGTATATTGCTTCATTGAGAAGTCTGCTTTCATCATAATTGCTTTTATTTTAGGAAGAAAGTATATGATGGCTTTGCTATTTTTCAGTCAAAATGCTGCAGTTTCTCTGCACTTGCAGGTTGCATAGCAGGGTATAAAGGGTGCAGAAGACCTTTAGAATGCTCTCTATATGAGAGTGAACTTGATTCATACTGACAAACAGGGAAAAAATAGAAATCTTTTCAATCAGTTGGTTGTATCACAGTGTTTGTTTTTATGTTTTAAATAGTGATGTCAATGGAGCTGCCATAAGTCCTTTATGTTATATGCATTTCTCAGTAGAAAGAGGATGTTTATACATAACATGCTGGAAAAGACCTTTTAAAAAAGGTTTATTTTGTGCAAATAAGAGTCCTACAAGGTACTAAAATTTTTAAAACTTAGTGGACTAGATAATTAACATTTTGCCTCATTTTCACCTCTGAAACCTTCCATTTCCATGTCTTGCAGTAAGTATCTTTCTGAAAATGTCAGGCACTGCATAATGAAAGAGTGTTCTAATTTCAGTTTCTTATTAGTAAATAGGAAAAAGAAATAATAAAAATTTATTACTTCCTGCAATATTTCATTCAGCTGTTTTAAGCAATGCTAATGTATTCTCATGTAGAAAACCCTTAAAAATTTAGAAACATTCCTAGTCCACATGGGCAAATTTATAATTGACAGATATTTTGTGAATTTCTCTTATTTCATGATTTTTATCCAAAACATCGTGGAAAAGACAAAGAGAGCAAATAGTTTGGTACTGGGAAGCCACAGGTCTGCAGTTAACTACTGAACTTGGCTGTTTACAGAGGCTGCTTGAACTAGGGCTGCTGGCTGGGGAGTGCAGAGCACAGCCTGTTGCATCTTGCCACAAGGCTGGGGATGAGTCCCTCTGCACAGAGAAAGGATGCCCAAATCCCTGCCCTCAAACAGCTTGTACTTCTTGCTGGTGAGACTGGCTGGCTGAGCTCTGCAAGACTGGAAAGATGGAAGAGATGATGGAGGAATAGTAACTGCAGACAGCACTTTCTGAGGGGACCTTCAGGCTGACTATTTTCTTCCCAGCACAGTTTTAATCCAATTTGTTCCATCCTGTTGCTGACTTGGAACTCCCATCTCTGCCATGTGCAAAATGCATGTCTCTGTTCTGCCATCCCAGACCCCTGAACAGTGCTGCTGTACAGTGGGGTAGGCCTACTTTTGCTGAGGATTCTGGTCTTTTGCAAGTTATAGCTTGCCTATGCAACTGAGAAGATGTCTTTATAGGGGCACTTCTACTACCTTTTAGAGGCTAAAGGAACAAGTGTACTTTTTGGGTTAAGGAGGAAAGCAGGTATGAGGGCTTCTGTTCCATCCACCAGAAGCATGATTTTCCCACTCTTCTGTAGACCGGGTGCTCTGTTCCTTGCTCTTAGCACAATGCCATGTTTTTGGGTTTTTTTGTAAAAGAACTGAAACATATATATAAGGATAGGAGAAGGAAGGCAAAGAAGGCAGAGGCAACAGCTTCTCGTGTTGAGAAAATGTCTAGCCATTTTATACAACTTCTAACCTTCCACCTTATTTCACTCTCCCAGCAAAGTGGATCAATGCTAAGAGGCAAGGGTGCAGATGGCTGTGGAATGGGGCATCGGGCTTCCTTGTCACAGGATGATTCTTATGCCAAGCTCAAGCACCACTGAAAACCTGAATAAATTCTTTGTTTCATGTAACTGGAGCATCCCAAATATGGAGAGACAAGAGAGCTGGGTCTGGTCGGAGTGAAGACTCAGGGGATGTCATCAGTATGCACACATATCTGAAGGGAAGCTCTAAAGAAGAGGAAGCCAAGCTCTTCTTCAGTGGTGCCCAGAGAGAGAACAAGAGGCAATTGGTACAAACAGGAAGATAGAAGGTTTCCTCTGAACATCAGGAAACACAATTCCATTGTTAGGGTGACTGTGCCCAGGGAGGGTGGGAGATACCTTTGGAGATATTCAAAACCTGGTCCTGGGCAACTGGCCATGGGTCATCCTTTCTGAGCAGCAGGGATGTTCCAGAGAATCTTGAAAGGTCCCTTTGAACCTTGAGCATGCCATGGTTCTGTGACTAAAGTACCATTTTACAATTGACAAGTCATTTCCAGTTTATGATACTTGAATATGCAGCAACTTTTAATTTATTGAGAGCAGAAAATGGTACCTGGTTGGTAGGAATGAACTTGTAAGGACAGCATGGAATGTGCAGCTAGAACAGCCCTGGGAACGCATTGCTGTGTGACAAACATTAGAGACAAATGTCCTTTTTTGTCTTTTTCCAGAAGAGGTTTTCTTTTCATCTTAAGCAGTAGGTGCATTTCTCAGGAGGATCTTACCATCTGTCTCCCTTATTTCAAAGTGTTATCCTGTACAGAAATGTGGGAGCTCTCCTGGATGTGGAAAGTAGTCCTATGCCCTTCCCAAAATATCAATCTTTCATGGAGGAGGACATACAGGTTTGTTGCATGGGAAGTATAGGATGAGCTTTTCAGCTCCTTGTATTTCCTGTTCATCTGCAATGTACCTTAGCATGTTCCATCCCCTCTTTACTGTGTATAGCACTGACAAGACACTGAAAAATCCATACAGGTCTCCATCTTCCTTCTAATAGAGTTTTTGTGAGGTTTGCATCAAGTCTCAACCTTTCTTCACATCTAATAAAAGGACTTACTGCAAGACATGAAATAAAAAGAAAGTTTTTATTGTGTTTCTCTACATCAGAATTAAATATAAACTCATTGACTGTACCTTTAGACTAATTAAGTCTCTGCAATGAGTTCCCTTCCTGTAACTTTAGAGCATGGTACAAATTGACAGAACTATATATGTTTGATTTTAAAAATGGATCTTGAGGATGAAAGCATGTTTACATGAAGCAATGGTAATAGTAATTTAACTTAGAAGCATCTACTGTAGCTTTACTGAAATACAGACTAGTCTCCTAAAACGTGCACTTATTTGTTTGTGGCCGCAATTCAGACTGGAACTCAAATACCAGAAAGACTTTCCTCAAGCAATTCTTATTGGGCTGGGCTCTGTTTTCCAAATTTCAGAACAAAGGAAATTTGTATTTCATGGTTTATAAATACCTGGAAGTGAATCTTATAATACAAAGCCTGTCAAAAGCTTATCATCACTATTGCAGCATTATAAGGTTTTAGTTACATTCTTGTCATGAGATAGCTTTAATAAAAATACAGTGCTGTTTAAAGTCACAGACCTGTGTTTACTCATACGATATGATGTAACTACACACACAATGTGTTGGTGGGGGTGTTTTATGTCAGACATACAATAGCATACTTGTACAGTACATGGGAGAAGACTTAATAAAACACACATTCAAAGCACACTGAATAATTAAAAAACATTTTATATGCAGTACACTTTTGTCCTGTCATATTTAAAGGTATCACTTGGCTTCAAAAGTGCTTGGATTTGCCAGTTGTTACCATCATGGTTTATCTTATGATGGCAATTGCTGCTTTGCAACCTAATATGTGGGGCCATTTGTAATGCCTTGTGATCTCATATTCCTCATTTCTGATTAAGCCTTCCTGGCCTTGTCACATGGGAAAATATGGGTTTAAATTTTTAATATCTGTATGTTGGTGTGTTTAGTGACAGATTTTTACTGATGACTGAATAAATGAGGCTTCAGGATTGCTCTGTTTAAAATGGCTGGAGAAAATTCCAAATCAAAGGAAATAGAACAGGCCTTTTATGGCTTGAACAGGCTGGGTTTTCTTCACAACTCTTACATAGGTTTCCACAGATCCTTTATATATTTCACAGAGATATTTCAAAGTAAAAAGTTTTATATCTTTCCTTAACAGAGTATGAGAGCTGAGCTAAAAGAACACAGATATTTTATTTCAGATTTGTATGCTCTGCTTTAATCTACTGCCCTTTAAAGTACAACCCATGATAGAAGGTTACCAGGTTGTCTCCTGCTTTCATTGCAGTATACACTACCTTTTTTTTCTTTCTTTGTAAAATACATATTTCATTTTAACAACATTTATGAGCATTGTAACTTTTTTAAGGCTGAATCCTGAAAGATGCTGAGGCCAATGTTTTCTATATTTTTCAGTGATAAGTGTCTTCTCTGACATTCTCAGGCATCTGACCATTATACCAGTATATAGCAGATGGACATGACAGAGGGTGAGCTTTGGCAGCACCTTAAGGCAGATACCAACTTTACTATGACCATTTCCGAGGGAGAGACAAGCATTCCAGCAGAACTTCAAGCTGCTACTTCCAGTTTATTTTGGGGGTCCTTTTTTTAGGTGAATGTTACTATGGAATTTCTGTCAGTGATGGGTATATAAGTTGACCAAAATGCTACAGTTGTTTTATTTGAGTATTTGTAAAGTATAATGCATTTCTGTAGTTTACACAAGTGTTTGTGCTTTTTTCAGTTGGGCAGTATAGTTTGGCAATCATAGTAGTATAAGCTAGTAAGGAAGTCTAAAAACTAAACAAAACCCCAAAGCAATGGTACACATGGACAGTTCTGTTCTTTTGAGTCAAGAATAAATATACTGACTATTTCTGATTGAAATAAATGGAGCAGCAGTGTATATTATGTAGGATTCATAGAGTTTGAATAAGTAGAAGATTTTAATGCAAAATAATTTTGTAATGAGACTGGAAAATATTAAAGACTAGAAATTAAAAATTGCTGTGTGGATCTCTATATGAATAAGGGAAATGTAAAATGGTTTCTTATTTTTTTTTCAGAAATATGATTATAAATATTGCTTTGAAATGTCTTATTTATATATTAATTATGTATTTTTGAAATGTGTTAAACTAATTGTACATGCAATCTGCCTTTTATGCATGAAAACTCCACTGCTTTCACAAAAGCTGCATTTAAGATGTAAGCCAGAATCTGTGTGTATTTTCAAAAAGATGTAAACTTGAACAACTTAATTCTCTTTCCTAGGAACATATTTGCAAAAATCATTCACAGCAACTCCTCTTGAATTTAGGACCTGTGTAGAAAAGGTTCATGTGTGCTCCATTGGGAATATTAAAGGCATTTTTGAATTTCAGTTTTGCTAAATAAAGATATTTGCTTAATTTCTGTCCATCACTGACTACCATGAGAAAAATAGAAATTCTATAAATGTAACAAATCAATCATTCTGGTTCAGATGTAATGTTTAGTTAAGCTGAAACAGCTTTGGGAGCCTTCATGCAAAGGACAACATTTATGCAAAACCTAAGAGGATGTAAAAAATCTACAGATAATGAAAAATGAGTGATGACTACTTATTTTCTGTTATAACACTAGGTTTTATTTGAACCACTGGTAGAAAATAAATTAATATATATCTTTTTTTTTCTTTTTTTTTCATTGCTGTTTAGATCTAACTGTGCAGAAAATATCCGTAAACACATCTTGCATACGGGAAAGCATGAAGGAGTAAAAATGTATAACTGTCCTAGGTGTGACTATGGAACAAATATCCCTGTGGAATTTCGTAACCACTTGAAAGAACTACACCCAGACATTGAAAATCCTGATCTGGCATACTTGCATGCTGGTAAGGTCATTCCTCCCTTTGCTTACAAATTCTTTCCTAAATGCACGTGCTTAAATGATTGTAATAACAAAACAAGAAGTTATTATCATTTATTCTGAAGAAGAACACGGTTTTAAAATGGGCTTAATCCTCTTCAAGTTTTCCATGGTTGAAGATTATGCATTAAGCACTGAGATCTATCCATGTTACACAAGCAGATCTTCCATTTCAATAAATAAACATCAGAAGTGTTTGCTATTTAGATGCCTTGTTTTGAAATCTAACTGAACTTTTAGGGAGAAATATTTTTAAACATTTTTATTAATTCCCTCTGCCTATGCTATTCCCCCAAAAAGGAGAAACACAAAATTCTATAGGAAATAGTGGAAAATTAATGCACTGCTTTGAAAATTTTTAAATTTCATTACAAAAAAGTGGACTGTTCCTCATTAAAAGACAGGACAGCAGAGCTCAACCAACGACTTAGATGTATGTTTTCAAGCTTTGTGTTAGAGAGCACACACATGGAAATCACTGGAGGAATGCAGAACAAAAACATTGCTTTGGAAACAGGAATTGAAAGAAAAGAGATGAGGTGTTTTCTGTTTAGAAACAAGTGTTTTGAGTTTTTAGTTGGTTTTGGGTTTTTTTTTAATAGATTCTACAGTTCAGAGTGGAAGGCAGAAGATTAATGGAAGTATCAAAAGAAAGATAAAGAGTTCAATGGTGGGAGGTTAGGAGAAATAATAAAAAAATTAGTGTGGAGCTTGAATGAAATGTGATCTTAATGCAGAAGAGGCAGATAACTTAGACATCACTGGGTGGAAAGACAAGTCAGAGCAGTGGGAAAAAAGAACAGATGGTAAGAAGAAAGAGTTGGGGAATCCAGAGGAGGAAGATGCTATGTGGGCCAAAGTATCCTTGAGATGTAAATTAATCCTCCATTGAATTACTACTATTAGTACTCCTGTTTCAGATTTGAACCTTGTGTAAGGAATTAATTTCATAGTTTTTGATACCCTCATACCTGTAAAAAAGCTAAACCTGGAGAGTTTTCATGCAGCTTTGTGCAGTACTTATACTATAGTTATTTTAAAACATCTCAGTCTTCTCAAAATGACTGCTTGCTTTCCTGACTAGAGGCAGTGTATTATTTGTACCATATACTATTTGCCAAGTATTCCACTTCATTTTGGAACCAATCATCATGTCATGTCAGCATATGGTGGATAATATCTGGATGTGCAAACAAAATACCAGTTGGCAGAATACCAGTTTCAAAATAGGTCAGAAAACTGATCACATTTCACCATAGTTCTCACTAAAGCAAATGAATATTCAACTCAGAGTTTAAATCCAGACACTGTTGGATTTTTACTACAGTAATCCCACTTAATATAAAAAAATCAAATGCTTTCAATAGACAGACAGATTTAACAGAGAGCTCTAACAGTGATAGAATCACTAACATTCCAAAATTACAAACATTTTATGCACATTTTCCCATTATTAGTTTAAGACTATATCTGGGTAAATTCACTGTTCATTACAGAATGTTGTGTTTAAAAGTATTCAGCTTGCTTGCTTTGGTAACACAGGAAAACAGTGTGTTGTATCCTAATGATATTTCTTTTCTGTACATTCTCTCTTATACTTTACAAATCCTCTTGCACTAAATAGGGTACTGTACAAATATATTAGGACTAGCAAGAACAGATTGTCACCTAATGATTGCCAGGCTCTCCTAGAACTGGTATACAACAAAAGTCTTGAAATATTATTTACATAATAATCTCATTGCTAAAAAGATGATACTGTATNTCCTTTCAAAAAGAAACACTATCTAAGAGTAACCTGGATGATAATTGTGTATTGATACCATAGTTAAATTAAAGGAAGTTTCTTTACTTCTTTTCAATCCATTTCTGACTGCTGGACATCTGAGAGTTAAAGGTTTTAGAGCAGATTTTTAGAGGAATGAAGGACAACTCCTGTGCCCTGGCTAACATCCCTTATAAAAATAAGATTTGTTCTGTATCTGGTTCACAGTTGCTGATGACTTACTGGTCATTGGCTGCACCCACAGAGAATCTACAACACGACATAGAATCCCTTAGGATGATAGCAGTATAAATGTCATACAAGATTTATTTTTTTTTTACTTAAACATATTTGTCTGTCTTTTATGTTCTATTATTGGTTTGTAACAGGAAAGCCAGCCCTTTTTGTTTCTTTGAACAGATAGAAACAGAATAAATCTCTTAACTGGCAGAGAGACAGACACCAACTCCAGCCAATTTGCAGGACAGCAAGAAGCTCCTTCACCACAGCCCATCAAGAGTGGAGCTGTGGAGTACCTTTAGGATGTGACTGGGAGTAAAAGTCAAGTCTGTTTCATGTCTATGAAATTAAGATTGACAGTTGGATTTCTAATTTTAATTTAATGCTCCTTATAGTTGTTGTGGGAAGAATGGAAGCTTCAGACAAGCCTTTGTCTCAGATTTTGGCAACAGTTTAAGTTCAAGGAATCACCCTGGCCTGCAGGTTCTAATGATGGCAAGTCAGATCTATTTATAAAATTAATTATTTATTAAACAGACAAGAGGTAGTAGATAAAAGATTTTAATCAGAATAACTTACTACACAGTAGCATTTTTATAATTAATTTTATACTACACTATAAGATTAGAAAGAACTACTAGTAGATTACAGTATAACATAAAAATGCACAATATCAAAGTACCTATATTATAGCTAGGAAAATAAATAGTATTGATTAGGAGTCAAATCTAACTTACCACTGAAACCACGACAATGTGCACATTCCTTCACTTAATCCCTGGAGAGCAACGGCAAAGCAAGTGTCCCTACTTCTGGAAGAAATTCCACACTTTTCCAGGGGAAAGTATAAAAGATTTCTGCTTTGTGGAAGTTTGATGTGGCTCTTGTAGTTGTAAAGTGAATGTCTGTCTGTCAAAAATCCAGCTTATCTTTCCAGAGCTCTCTTTCATCAGTGAGACATTTATTGGCAGTAGGAGATGTTAACCCCATGGTGCCAGAATAACTCACTATAAGACAGCTTGTCCTGTTTGAGTTATCTGGCTGGTTAACAAACCACAGATAAGCTCTTGTGGGCAGTGAGATGCCCTGATAAGATAATATAATGCTCTAATATTAGTTTCTATTTAGCTTTCTTTGGCAGCTACTATACTGCTTTATGGGGTCAATGGTAGTAAGGAGCTTGAGGAAGCTGCATTTCTAAGGGAGAGGCTGTGGAAAATGGAAGGCAAAAGAAGTTGCCTTTTACATTTGTGAGGATGATACCATAATTTTAAGGTTGTAGCACTTCTGTTCTAAACTGGTACATAGAAATGCCAGAAAACCAGGTCTTCAGACTTTCTTTCCTCTTTTTGCTATAGGTTCCCTCTGTCATAGAGAGCGTTATTTAACAATACAATTATATTCTATATAAATCTTGCATACTTTAACAGTCTGGATTATACTTTTGTCTTTAACTTTTAAAATTTACTATATTTGAACAGCAGGCCTTTAATGCACACAAGCCAACAAAGATATATGCAGTGCACATAAAATTGTGAATTGAATTTGCTAGCCCACACTTCAAATATCAGTTTATGCATTTAACCTTAATTTTTATACGAATCATCAAATCTGTTTTTTAAAATGTCTGTGTGTTGTTATGTAGGAGCTTGTTGCCTATTTCTTGATATTGCCGAACCCATTTTCTCAAGGTCTGTGTTAAAATTGAAATTTTACTGGAAAAAAATCCAGGAATACAGAGACTGTTTCCATTATCCACAATATGAATTTATTTTCTTTTTAAAACCATATTTAAGACACTGATAGATCTCACAGCTGTTCTAAGAACAGAACTGGGCTTACTAACAAGCTCAGAAATCCTGCAGGTAATGTTTAAGTCATAAAAATTCAGTTCTAGTGGAAACTCTTCATGTACATTCTTGTGCATCCATGTACAAATCTGAATGTATGTCTTTACAAATGGAAAA
>VWYI01024974.1:228-16869 GCA_013399455.1 Anthoscopus minutus
GGCCATGTACTTGAGTCACTGGGCACCACACAGCAGAGATCCGGGTCTGCTCCTCCTCTTCCCTAAGAGGAAGTTGCAGACTGCAAAGAGGTCTCCCTCCAGGCTGAACAGACCAGGTGACCTCAGCCACTCCTCATACGGCTTCCCCTCCTTCACCTCCTCATGGTCTCCTTCAGACACTCTCTAGTAGCTAAATGTCTCGGTGCAGGACAATACCCTGCCTCACCTGGCTGGCCAAGCTGGGCCAGTTTGCCATCCTGGCTGCCAGGGCACTGCTGACTCACACTCAACTTTCTGTCAACGAGGTCCTTTTCTATGGCACCACATGCCAGACTCCTGTTCCCTGGTCTGCCCATACAAGCAGGATTGCCCCATCCCAGGTGCAGAATCCAGCACTTTCCCTTGCTGAATTTAGTGTGGTTGGTGATTGTCCAGATCTCTAATTTGTTGAGGTTGCTCTGCAGGTTCAGCCTGCCTTCAAGGGAGTCAACAGCTCCTCACAGTTTTCTATCATCTGCAAGCTAGCTTTGTATCCTTAGAACAACTTATCGCCTCTTAACACACAGGCATGAAACAGAAGAAACACTTGTCAGCAAAACACAAAATTTAACTTTGACGTATCACGTTGACTGCTTTCTGCCAAAAATATTTAGGTAACCAAAGTTTTCTGAATCTTTCATTATCACGGAATAACTTCTGGTCTTGACATATTGAGTTCGCGATTAGTTGAGAAAGTTTTAAGTATTCTCTGCATCTCAAAAGCCTGATGTCACAACATATGAATGAACCTCTTCTGAAATCTCATCTGACTAGGTTCCAGTGACCATAAGACTCGTTACCAATACCTCTGTGTTGTACCTCCTTCAGCCAAAAAGCTGTAATGTCTGGAGTAAGTTATGTTACCATATTTATGAAGATGTTAAGGCTAATATAAAGTTTAGACTGTGCTCCTGGTACTGCATCCTTCTACACTGCCACTAACTCCTCATACAAGTACTTGAACAGACTCTAATAGCTACTTGCACATTCACAATACAGAGACAAAAATCTTGCACTGACAGGCAACTTGAATATTTTTAAAAGTTTTGCCCTGAACTGATGACCAAATGAAATCAATGATAGGACAGTGTACAAAACCATAGTAAGAAACTGTTACTGCAGTGGATTTTCCTACAATATATAATTCATAACTCCATTTCACTTAGAATTGTAATTACCATAGTGTTATTTAAATTAACTACTCCTGAGATACAAGAGATGAAACAAACAGGGAATTGTCACCAATAAATCTAATAGTACATAGTGGCCTTAGTATTACAAGCTTGTTTTTCCACTGATTTATTAAACTCCCCCTCATCCTCAAAATAAGACTGAAAGGTGATGGCAATCACTTCTGATTTTTGAAACAGCAACCACCTCTTTCTCCTTCCTTCTGCAAAGACTAAACTAATATTCCTGACTTCACACCAAAAAATAAAGGATATGCAGTAACAACTATATATTACCTATGCTATAGCTATAATACAATTAAATGGGGCACAAGAGCCAGACACTGATTTTCTTCTCAAAGCAGACTAGAAAAACCACGTTTTTGACCAGGGATTTGTTCACTGACATGTCAAAGGGGAAATACCTGATCTGGAAGCACACTACTGACATTCTTTTTTCCAGATGTGGGTTGACTTTCTCTTCTAAAAAGTTTTTATACATTACAAGCAAAAATTTTAATAGAAACTTTCTATAATTTCTATATTTTCTATAATTCATGCTTAAGTCTACTTAGAAAAGAACTCCTGTCCATACTAGAAACACATTAAGCACACATTTTAATAATTGTCAAGGACAGTCAAGCATGAAGCATATTCAGAACTCTTAGCCAAACGTAACCAAACATTAGAGTTCAAGGTTTTACACACCACCACCAACTACAGCTGATATTACAAATCAACTGAACAAACCACAACACATTAAGAGTCTCTAAAGAAGAACTAGCTAGCATTTCTAGAGAGGAAACAATATTTAATATTCAACAGGTTTAGGAACTGTAACTTAGCACTTTATCTGTTCTTAGCTGCTGAAGGTGCTGAGGAGTTGTGGCAATTCACTTTGCAGTTCACCTTTCTATAATCTGCATTCTTACAAGCCCTTATTCAATTCCACTTCTTTATCCCCTATTGTATCTTTAAACTGCAACTTTCCTCCCTAAAGTGTGTGTCTGGATTTGAATAATTAACAGCTTTCTCCTTAACAAAACAAACATTTTGTAGTTTGATAATGCCTGTTTCCTAAATACTCCACTCCTGTTTTCCTTAGTTTCAGAGGTGAGTTTAGCTTTTCACAGAGCTCAGTTCCTACAACTGTCTACATACTTTATTTTCTGTAAGAATGCCTTGAATGTACTTTGAAATTATAAATTCATGCATGTATTTTTACAATAAACTAGTACACACATCACTGTACTGTTCTGATCAGGAAGTATCAGATTAAACATACTGAAAACAAAAAACCAAAAGTTTCCAGACTTCTTTGAAAGCTGTACTTTCTGTACACTTAACTATTTCTGATTGCCAAATTGAGCAAAATCAAGTTAGAACCACTACATACTACAGGACAGCACTAACTGTATTTGCATACATGTATTTTTCTCCTAAATGTTCTGGTATTAACATTAACAAGCTAATGATACCAGCACTTACAAAGAGCATGTACAGCATATACACTATTCAAAAATAGCATTAGCTTAGAGGATCCTTTTCTGAAATATAAATATTTTTCCTGCCCATGAATGGCATGGAGATTTATATGAATTGCAGAATGATGTAAACTATTTGGAACAGGTAGACAGGGATTCAACAAAATACAAAAGGATACACTGCAAAAGCCAAGACAAGCAGACACCACACTATGCTGATATTCATTTCTTGTGAGGGCTTCATAATGCTGTAATAGGCTTCTGTCACCACATACACAACTGTAGCTGCAACAGTGAAATCCACCAACCACTGATATTCCGGAAAGTAATGCAATGCTGAAAAACATAAGTTTGTGAATGTTAAAAATATGTTTTAAGGCAAATACTGATGTATATAGAATGGAGTATCGAATTAGAGGAGATTTTCAATTGTGTATTAACTGTATTACAGTGAAATTTAGGTAGACCCAGATCAACCAAGTGCAATGCAACAATGAAAAAGCTACTCACCCATGTCAACCTCATTCTTTACTTCTGCCATCCAATACTTGATTACTACTTGAATTTAAAAGGCTACAAGGTTTTACTGTTTTATTACCTCAGCTTTTATACATCAACATCCTAAATCCAAAAAGCTTAATTTAGATTTCACAACACAGAGAGTAAACAGTTTTCTACTTGAGTCAGGCTGCAATTCCACGTAAGAGGGTTTGTTTTGACCCTTTGTTAAAGATTAAAATCTCAATGTCATTTAGTATATTACAAATAAACAGTTCTTTTTATTTTACAAACCCCACCATCTAAGATACTAATGGTTTGCTCATCAATATTTTGTTACTACATCCTATGAAACAATAATATGTAAACTTCACTGTAAAAATTCTGGGGATCACACTGTGCTGCATACAGGCTGGATGTTTTGGAGAGACCTTCCAAAGGTGTTGGAAACCGCAAAGAACCATCTGTGACAACACGAATTGTCCCTCCCAAACACCTTCCCTACATTTATACAATTTGAAAATGGGAAAACATTACTAACATTTGACTTGACTACAAGCTACCTGTTGGCAAAGATATGAAATTGGGCAAACTTATTTCCAACTCCTACACTTATTTTGAAATAACAAACAAATTTTACTTATTGCTTTTCAAACACAGTCCAACCATATCCTGTATCACTCAGGCTGACAATTAAATGCTGTAATTTCAGGAAAGCAACAGTAATTGAAACTTGTGAATGCTTTGTTTATTTACTTCAAAAACTTCTATTACACGAACACTGTCTCCTACAATTTAAGCTGAGAAGTCTCCTGCATTGAAATATGCATCCTTTCCTTCTATATTTATCCACTGAACATATTCATATAAAGATGTAAGTGGAAAAAATATATATCACATACATACTCATATAATAATTTTCTGTAACAGAAAAACTGATTGTGATTTAATAATCAAAAATTACCATCTAAAAAAAATAGTGCCTTCCAAAACACTTAATGCTGCATATTTCTGTACCATCACTTGCCATTTTAAAACATTTTACCTGAATGCTTGAATATGGTTGAAGGGGCTTAGGTTCCAACGCTACAGCACACTTCCTATTTTAGATGAGCAGAAAGTATATGACATCGACATCTGCCAATTGTTATTTTCTTGTACACACCTAAAAACTCTATTTTGTATAAACTATGATGTAATCACTTCAGCGTTGTCTCACATTGCTATGGACATCTGATACAATAGTTGTGCTTTATGCTGGATTTCATCTACTCATCCCTTTCCACAACACTGTTACTAAATGTCATTCATGGAACATGAAAGGAGACTTAGCCCTACTACCTGCTTTCTCATTTATGACCAGTTTTGCTCCTATTCATTCACTGTATACAAAAAAAAAAGGTATTTCAGCATTAATTACAAATAAACACTTGATTAAAAAATCTTGATAGAAAGAATCAAGATATAGTCAAGATATTATTGTTTGCATGATCTTACCAATAGTGTCCCTTTCTGTTACAGATTTTGTTTCCAGATGAAGATCAATATCTTTTGGAATGGTTAAGGGTTTGTTTTCAATATGACCATTATATTTTCTGCAAAATAAATAAATAAATTTACAAGCATGGGTATGACAAAATATATTTTTTCAATATATAACGACACTTCAAATTTTAGAAAAATGCAGAACGTTTTTGGGTTTTTTTTCCAAATACCATTATTTTTATGCCTCTAGCTAAAAGCAGTACTTCAAGTTCAAATATTGGAAAACAATCAGGCATGTCAATGGCTCCCAGCCATAACCTGAAAGACTCTGACATACTACTGCAGCATGAATTGTAACAGCTTCCAAATGCTTCAGTCTGAGCACGTATTGGGCCAAGATCCAGGGGACAGTACTTATTTTGGCCCACTAATTTTCTCTATTCAGAGACACAGGGTGTTCCCAGGGTCAAAGAAAGAAAAAAAAACCCTGGCATTAGTGCTTCTTGTCACAATAAGCAGAGCTATCACATGAACTGGACTAACTTAGATCCTTGAATGGTCCAACCTACTAGTCATCGAGCAAAGGCAATTTCAGGTATCTTTCTAATCTAAAAAGGTATGTATTTAGAACAAAAGGTGCTTTTCAGCTGAAGCTCTCAAACTATACAAGTATCATGATCTTCACTTTGAAATTAAGTCACACTTATAGGCTTCAAATTAAAAAACCCAGCACATTCTTCAAGGAATATGAACAAAACTAAAGAATTTGGTCTGGTAGATTAACATTACTAACTACTGCAAAACTTCCCTCTCCCACTATTAAAAAAAAAATCATTAAAGGAAGTCAGAAGATGCTTTGTTAGATTAAAAAATCAAACCTAAGACCTGTAAAAGGCTAGAAGGAAACAATAAACTGCCACATTTTAGAAAACCAGCTCTGAAATTAGAAAAGAAGGGATGAATTTTCCACATAAAAACAAATTATTGGGATATAAGCATTAAAAAGAAATCAAATCAGCCATGAAGTTAGTTCTCAGGAAAGCTTTCATCTCAGATCATATGTAAGAGGAAAATACAAGCAGAAAGCATAAATAAATTTTTTCAAGGTATCTTAATGATTAGTATAACCTGAACCCAGAATTTTCATGGACAAACTGTAGATAGGAATCTAAAGCATTACTCAAAAAATTCAATTGTGTGAATCTATACAGGAAGCCCCAAACATTGCCCAAGGACTAGAACAACCTGCAAGCTCCTGTGTACTTCCCTGTCCTCAGCCATACTCCTGATTATTTCCCTACCACCTGTACCCAGGAATACTATCATCTTGAGTGAGATGAGCATTTTTAGCACTGAAACCATTTCAAATCAACAAAACTTGGTGTTCCTACATTTTAATTATCCCAGGGGCCCCACAATCCAAGAGGCACAGACAGAACATACCCTGGATCATTGAATGCTTTAGTTCAAAGTAATTCACAGGAGCTATTGACCTTTTCATTAGCCTAACAATTTCATACAATACAAACTATTCTGAGGCAGAAAACCTGCCTAATATTCCTGTGCTCCTAAAGCCTACAGCATAATATACTGAAGCGTAATGTGTACTGAATAAAATTAGCTAAAATTTCACACTACAGCTGTTTCTAAGGCAAATTTTCAAGCAAGCTCCTAGTATCTCCTTTAATAATTTCTCTTTAAATTAGTTCAGACTGGGAGTGTATCTAAAGAGCATGTATTACACTCTGCAAGACTATGGGTTTGACAAAGCAGATGCTTTATCCTGGAAGGTATTTTCTATAATGTTCTAATCTGTTTCTATAATCAAACAGATGTATCCCTATTTCTCCCATGCTGTTTCACATCTACTTGTTGAGATGACTCACAAGATGTACATTCCATTCTGTACAACCTAAATCAGCAAATCCAAACCAACTCCACAGTAACAATTCCCAGTTAACTATGGTTCTTCTCAAACAAGAGTCACTTCTTTCAAGGACACAGAGCTATTAATTAAAAAATCATTTATTATTAATTCAGCTGTTAAACAAGCAAAGCAGAGAAAATGTCATTTAAGCCTCCACATTACCTCTTTAGTTTCTTTGAAGTTTTATATTCCCCTATGATTAACATTCACCCTCGTACAATCACCTACTACTACCATGGCAAAAGACAGGCAAGGCTGAGGAAGGGCAGTAAGAGCAAAGTACAATTATTATTCAGTAGTGCAATTGTGTTTTTCAGTTTAAGGCTCCTACAGGTGGACTTAAACTTATAATTACATAACTAAAGTTATTTCACATACAAATAAATACCACTGGTTAAATGGGCAATTATAAATTATGATCTTATTCGTGATTATTTTGACTCATTTTTGTTACAGAAAATTGTTAAGATAAAGAAAAGATTCTCAATTTTAAGGAATGTTATAAAAAAAAAAAAAGGATTACTACTTTACAAGGAACAACTTAAGCCAGAGAATGATGGTGAGTGATACTGCATCAGGTGGCAGCTGGTCACAAATAGTGTTCCACAAGGCTCAGTATTGGGCCCAGTCCTAATCAAGATCTTTATAGGTCCTCTGGATAAGGGGATGCAGGGCACCCTCAGTAAATTTCCAAACATTAAGTTTGATGGAAGTGTTGATCTCCTGGAGGGCAGGATGGCTCTGCAGAGGGACCTGGACAGGCTGGATCAATGGGCTGACACCAGGGGCATGAGGTTCAACAAGACAAGTGCTGGGCCCTATATTTGAGTCACAGCAACCTGTGTAGTTTCTGCACAGTGCTACAGGATGGGGCAGAGTCACTTGAAAACTGCCCAGCAGAAGAGGATCTGGTGCTGCTGGTTAACAGTGGCTGACCATGAGCCAGAGTGGGCCTAGGGGGCCAAGAAAACCAATGACATTTTAGCTTGTGTCAGACAGTGTGGGCAGCAGGACCAGGGCAGTGACTGTATCCTGTACCCAGCACTGCTGAGGTCACACCTCAAATCCTGTGATCAGTTCTGTGCCCCTCATGACTAGAAAGACACTGAGGTGCTGGAGTGAGCCCAGAGGAGGGACATGGAACTGGGGAAGGGTTTGGAGTGTCAGTTCACTGAGGAGAGGATGAAGTGGGGGCTGAGCCTGGATAAAAGGAAGCTCACAGGGAACTGTCTGGTTCTCCGCAAGGGAACAAGAGGGACGGCTGTAGCCAAGTTGGGGATGGTCTCTTCTCAAGGTTAACTACTGACAGGATAAGAGGACCTAGCTTCAAGCTGTGTCACAGGAGATTCAGAATGGATCTCAAAAGGAATTTTGTCATGGAATTGGAACAAGCTGTCCTTCCCGGGCAGTATGTAGTGAAGTCACCATCCCTGGAGATCTTCAAGAAATGACTGGATGTGGCCCTTAGGCCTATGTTTCAATCGACATGTTATCAAGGATTGGACAAAATTATCTCAGAGGTCTTTTCCAACCTAAATGAGGCAAATAAGATCGCTAACCATGCTGCTTAAGAGCTAGGAAACAGGCGAAAAATTACATTATTATTAACAAATTATACAAGTAGTGCAGAGATTAATTCAAATCTTAAGATTTCACACTGGGAGTTCACACTGGGATAGAAGAAACATAGCTAGAGCAAACCTCTTGTGTTGCCAAAAAGAAAACCAGAATGCATTGTTTGGTTCTAAACAAAGCCAGTTTAAAAAAATGTCATCAACATGGCCAGCTCCACCACCTCAAGATGTCTCAGTTCCTGACACAGCTTGTATTTCTGGTATGGCTGTTCAGACCTTCGTGTCTGAATACTAGAAATCTATTTCCAGCTTAAGCTGATAAGACAGGTATTCCATCCCCTCAGTTGTCTTTTGATAGATTCAACAACCCCAGCTCTTTTAGCCCCCTTGAGTAAGAGAGACTGTGTTTCCTGGATGATCCCAGCAGCTCTGTTCACCTGTTTGCATGCAAAATTAATTATTTTTGAACAGAAGAGATCAAAACTGTACACAGCAATCTAGATCAAGTTCTACACTGGTGTCTTGTTGAAGAGGATTAATATTTTCCTTTTCCCTCACTAGAAACATTTTACATAATACATCCTAGGAGTCCATCTACCTTTTTCACAGCTGTGTTAAGAGTGGTGGCTCACAGTAATCCTATGTTGAACTAATACACTCAAATATTTTTTCTCTTGCTTCAAGATGAAGATTGAAAACAATCCCAAAATTTCTTTCCTCAGTCTATATCTAGATGCATACATTCATTAAAAAAACTTGCCATCAAATTAGTATCTCACAAACCATTCTGTGTATGGAAATTAACCACTTCTGCACAATTTGGGAATGTCCAACTCTGTTAAACTCTAAGAACATGTTTTGGTAAAGAACTGTGACAGTTAATGCAAGCAGGGCAGTCAGGTGCAACCAGCAGTTTTTAACTCATGCTAAGAAGGCTGGCAAAGTTATTAGATGAACCATTATCACACTGAAAAAAACCCAAAAGGTAGGGGAAGACAAGCTTAAAACAAGTATTTACCTATCTTTTTTACTCTTCCCTCTTTGCTTCCCTGCAAGAATCCGCAGTTCTTCTTCAGTGGGATGTTGATACCACCGTAAGCTAAAGAAAAAGAAAATCTCAAGTGAAACAATACCATTATTAGATATTTCAGAGCATGGACTTAAAAAAATCACAACACAGATTTATATACTAAGACACCTGTCACTTGTCACTCCTAAGGAAGGCACCTTTGTGTGCCAGTACCAACCCTGCCTGAACTGAACAACTGCTGGAGTTCAGTTCTCTTCAGCAAATGAGGCATTTATACATAATTAGAAAGCTTTGCCACTTTGTCACTCACATGAAAGCCTGTCAGTTCTCAAAACACCAGCTTTTAAAGATATCATCAATACAGCAAATAGTTATACAAGGTAGGAAAGTTTACTAGAATAATTAGTAATACGACAACTACTCAGAACCATATCCTAAACAACTTAATAAAGTATATTATATCCCCTTCAAATCACGTAATTTTCCAGAATCTGATATAGCTATTATCTCATAATCATTACCAGTGTTTTTTCTTAAGGAGAGCAAACTGTAACATTACCATCCCTTTCCTTAAATACCTCCTCAGTCATATCTTCAATTTTTACTAGAAAGAGTGCTATTAAAAAAATCACTAATTTACACATAGTTGACCTGTAAGTATTTCACAGATCAATGTAGCATTCATTGCTCATTCATTTAAAAGGCAAGAAATGGCATGGAAATTCTGAAGAGGACAAAGCAGAGATGGTCAAGTGTCTATGACAGTATATTTTACCTAAGTCTCTAAGTATGGCAAAAACCTTAATAGCTGAAACAATGCCTTTTGCACATTCAACAAGGGAAGGCTACTGTACAGATGCAGGAAGGATGTCATTATGATATTCACTCAGAAATGCTGAGGCAAAGAAGACAAGTATTAACAAGAAGAGACTTGAGAAATGTGTGTGGAAATAGAAGGTCACTAATCATCACCCATGGTGACAGAGGTCGACACAGAGATGACAAAGGAATCCAAAACCACCACCTCACATTAGGAAAACTTCACCAAGCAGGACCATTCAAATCCATGTTGGTTAATTAAAGATTATGTCAGATCCAATTTCTAAAAGTTAGCAAAGGCAAATTTGGAAGGCACCAAAACCCAAACAATCTCAAGCCATTTGTCAACATTTGATACCCAGCTCTGTTTCAGAAAAGTTTCCTTCATCTTGGAAACTCTTCAAGAGAAAAGAATTGTGTTGGCTGGCTAGTAACAGCCAACAGAACATCCAATCATTGCACACTGCAAATCTCTGTTGGAGGAATTCACAGCCAGTTCCAAAACTGAAAATGGCAAATACTACAAATTTTGCATGAACAGAGTTTTGGATGGGAAAAGAGGAACTGGATTTTGTAGAAGTAAGAGTGAAAGTTACCGCATTAATTTTTTTTTTATTATGTGCAGTCCAATTGAAGAATCTGTGATTTGCAAACTTAGCTCTATAAGAGACTTTGAGACATAAGTAAACCAGAGAAACAAGCCTTTCATCCAAGAAGTCAAACTACTCTGGAGATGTTAACTTCTACCCCTCACATGAGCCAAAACAACTGTGAAAAAGCAGATATCCTGCTTTGTCATTTCTCACATCACCCTGATCTGAACTTGGGATGCTAATGATGAAAACCACCTATGCATTAAAGAAATTTTTCAAAATCTTTCCTGCACAGACAGAGAAATAGTACCTAATGTGGCAGAACAGACAAAATTCTTTTTCTTTGTAGCATGCTAACACAAATCAAACCACAAATTGGACCACAACTTTCTTCTAATTATACTTCAAAATGACATTGCAAGTGATACCTAATTGCAACTAACAGGATAAAGAGTTTTGGTATTTTTCAGTTGATAAACCCTACACACCTTGCATTTAAAATCTCAAAACCAAGAGATTTTAACAAACATTTTCATAAAGATAGAGCTAACAAAAGTACTTTGCATCTGTTTTATCTTACACAAGCTTAATACTGAAATCCCACAACGGATTTGTGGCTTTGACATATCCAAGTCAGTCTGAATAACAACAGGCACACAGACAGGCCCTAGTTAATTTGAATAAAGGTCATTAACAAATCCACAACAAAACATCCATTTTCTCCTGACTTCCTGACATGGCCTGAAAACATAGTAACTGAAATAGCTGAGCAACTTAAAAGCACTGTTTTGGTAGAAAATATTTTCTTAGGTGAAAATAATGCAAGGCCTATGCAGATATTTAGGCTGCCAAATATTTCAATACATCTACTTAGCTATATTCAAGCTCTGAAAATAGCACTGATTGAAAAAGTTTGTATTTCTTAACAAATTTATGTAAATTGCTCTACTTAGCTATATTCAAGCTCTGAAAATAGCACTGATTGAAAAAGTTTGTATTTCTTAACAAATTTATGTAAATTGCTTTTCAGAGTCAATGACAGCTACTTATTCCAATAAAAAATAATTACCTTAAGTCTGTATATCCTAACAATTCTTTAGATTTTGAAAAGTCTTTGTTTCCTTTTGGACTTTCCACAAACGCACACAGGCATCTTTAAACAAACTGGTCATTTAATGTTTCTGTCTGGTCTGGTAGCACATTAGTCCTCCCTCCCATTTAACAAGGCTATCCTTTGCAAGCAAGATATTAAATAAAAAAGCCACTAAAAAGCACTGTTGGATACCGAAGACTAGTTGAAGTCTACAACTAAGGTAAGGAAGGGCATGTGGTAATTTTTCCTTAGACAGCTGGACTGCTTTAGGAGCGGGCCTGTACCTGCACATTTATGTGTATAAAACCCTCTACCACCCCCACAGGTCTGTCAAATACTGCTGGCAAAAAGACAGCACTAAGGAGAAATGGATTAGAGATAAAATATAGTTCATCAAGTTAACTAAGAAAATTACTGCTTTTCTTTCCGCCATTAAAATTCAGGTTCTTGTTGCAGTGAATCTTCTGACTTACTTTCAGTATTTCTAAAACACAGGATTATTTCTAGCTCTATACAATTCCTGTATTCAGAGAATTATTCAGAGTGCCTGAAATGACAAAGCACTAAAATAATTACCTGAAAAATAACAAAACCGAAAAGTAACAAAGTTTTTCCAGGCTACTAATTAAGAAGGCAATAAAACTCCCACTGACTTCAGTAAGAGCAGAATTATCTAAGCACAAGTGCTGAAATCCTGTTTGAGGTACTTATCAATCTGCAGACGTGCAAAGATAAACGGAAAAATGGATTTGAAAAACATTTGAACAGCAAACTTCTCCCTATCACTGGTACATGGCATGCAAGGATACAGTGAGTGAAAATTTCACAAGAATGAAGAACATGAGCATAATAATAACAAATTATTTTACAAGAGCAATCAGGTATTTAAATTTTCATGTAAGAGTTTAAATCAACAGTAGGCATAAAAGGTACAATATGTCATTTGGATAATTGCTGATAAAAAGACTCGCATTGTGACACACCTTAAAAATAAATGACAGGCAGTTTCATATTCATTAGCACCATGTTCTTTTTAGAGCACAAGAAAGGTGATCAACACCCTGCCAATATGGTTAACAGAGAAACTTCACACAACAATTGAAAGTGTGATTCAGGTTTGTCTTCTCCACCTGACAGCTACTGTTTTCTGTTACCTAAGACATCTAAACAAAATTTACAGTCACTTCTCATTAACAACTTGATGATGAGGACATCTGGAATATTAAAAAGGAACAAATTGATAATTATGAGATGCAGAGGAGAAAAAGTCAATGGTAAGACCTGTTAATACATCCATGGAGTACACTATTATTCAAGGATACTCCTTCAGAGAGCAAGCAGTAAGGATTTGATATTCTCAAAATTTTAACAGTTACAAAAGACAGCACACTACCTGCTAATCATACAAAGCATTCTTCTTACCAAATGAAAAAAACACAGTACATATGATTCCTTTTAATATTTAACATACTGATTTATATTCAAACCAGCTGCTGTTTTTCATTGTTATTATGGATACAGCCACACAGGGAATGCTCCCCTTGCAACTCATTATGTCTGTTTGATCTATTGTTACAAGAAAGCAGTGTATTGAAATTTATACTAATCTCATCCTTTGATGTATTAAAAAGGAATAGAATTTTTTAAAAAATACCTAAGCATTCTTCATATGCAGAGCTAATTAGGAGGTAGATTATCAACAACACAGAGACAGTGCAGAGGAAAAGAAAATCCTTTTTTTCTTCAGTGTCTTGTATTCAATTCAGCTTTTTAATATTAAAGGTGCACCTTGTACCTTTAATATAAAAGCTGAACAACAATTAACTTTATGACTGACATAATTAATAGCAACAAACAAGTATGTTCTTTTAAAGCAACACTGTCTTTTTGCCATGAGTCCACAAATCAGCTGTAACAATGCTATGGTAATAAATTTAATAAAAGTCAGTTACTTTAAAAAAAACCAAATGAAATCAGTATGTTTTACTGTTACTACTCTGATGCATAATTGCATTACCATATTCACACTTATCTTACCTGCCACTACAGAGAAGCCAACGAGCAAGAGAATAGTGAGGTATGATCTTCTGTATGACACTAGCCATTACCATGGTAACCACCAACTGTACACCTATCACACCCTGTAGAGAAGTAAGTTAATAACAAGTCAGTATGTGTTTTAGAAAAGTGGTGAAGTATCTTTTTATAAAGACCAATTTAATAACTCTCTGTAAAACAGCCATGATACACTGGGGAGGAATGAGGGGAGGGAGGAACCAGAATACTGTAACCATGTTTTTAAAAAAAAAAACTCTCTGAAACTTGCTACAATCACAAACTTCATCAAAGGCAAAAGACACTTCCAGGTCACCACAGTTAATCTCCTTAAGGTGGTCGAAGATCCTCCTCCTCCTCCTCCTCATGCTGGCCTCATTATCTATATACAGATATTTTCCTCCTTGTTTACCTACATGCATGGGTTTCTCTTTCCTGATTAGTCAAGGACTCCTCCCCACATCATCCTCATCCTTAGCTTACCAGCTCAGTCCATCACCTTTTCCTCTGGATTTGAAGGTCATCCCCTCTCTCCTCTCTGAGTCCTAATCTAAATACCAGTTTGGCCACACTACTGGCAAAGACTCTCTTGTCCCACTTGGTCAGATACTGTTCCTAAGTCTTAGCAGTCCTTGCAGCTCAAGAAAGGGTCCTGTGGTAATACAAGCCAAGTCTCTGCAATCAACACCTGCTATGAGGTGTTAACACACAACTCTTCATTAACCTTCCCTCTCCCTACCAGCAGCATTATCTTTCACCCAAAATAGTACACTAAGGAAAGTTCTATTCTTCCTGCAATGCTTTCTCCTTTTGTAAAACAGAAGTTGTGTCAGTACTGCTTTTATTAAAAAACATAAGCAGATGAAATGTTTTTGGATATACATTATAATCTGTAATTTAATATGATTAGAGGGAGATTGAGACAACATGAGTTATCATTTAAGTATTTATAAACACTTTCAGTATGTTACCACATGTCTCATAAAAGTGCTACCTATCAGTTACAAGTAGGTGGTACTTTTTTATACTTTGAAATAATATCTTTTGGAAGGGGTCAGATACCACCAAGTTTCTTCGGTGCTCAAGAGTCTCTTCACATTCTCCCTCCTTGGAATTTCTTCTGCTTCCACACTTTGGTACCAACTCAAAAAGTAAAACCTCACTTTTGTTTATATTCTAGTTCACTGATCACGAGGTGTACATATTTGAACACTCAACCTTTATTAAAGATTATGCACAGTTCTGCACATAGATTACTCAAACCAATTCCAACAGTCCCCCACCTAAGGTAAGAATGCTTCTAATGAAAAGAAATGTTACCAGCTGCATGCATAATATATTATGATACACTTACATTACTAAATAGTTAAGAATGTATACTCTCTGGGTACAAAATAAACTATTTTAAAATCAAATGTTTATTCTGACCATCTCACACTAAGCCCTAACCATTTCTACCCAATATAAGAGAGAAATCACTGTCCCTTCATCTAGCCTCTCTACTAAGCCATTATTCTCAGAATTCACTCTCTCAGGGTGAACTTAAATTAATATTTCACTAGAATAATGTTTTTATTAGAAGCACAGCCTAATCAGGTGCCAGTATGTCTCTTAATTTACTCCTAGATCTTGTCTGTAAAATAAACTGCCTTAACTCAAGACTACAAGGAGGGAAAAATATGCGAATCCAGGCAGTTATTTTTATATAGGGCAGCAGGTCCACTAGACTATAATAAAAATACTTATAATTCAAGAGACGGCTTAAAAGTTTACCAACAGAAACAAATTTCCTTACTCAAAGACTGCACATTGTAAAAGAACCCACTTGGAACAATTTCTCTTAGCCACTGAATGTCTTCATGCACTTGTTGGGGGTTAGGTGTCCTTCTTTTGTTCCTTCTCAGCTACTGGATTTTTTACCCATTAGCTGAGGGGAAACCTGATGACTGGTACTTCTTGGATGCTTAAGAAAGACAAAGAATTGGCTGGGCCAAGTGGGGAAAAGGAAGGTAGGAAAAAGGGAGGATGGTGGGCAGCTGGACGAGAGCTGGCAGTTCTTCTGTCCTTCAGCTGAAGAGTGGGACAGACACTCTCGGAGCTGTTTCTTCTGGGGAGAAGAGGATTTTTGCCATCATCCAGACAGAGCGGCTGCTTCTTCTTCTCCGTTTGTGGCCCTCACTCCCCTGTCCTGTCGGCTGTGCTGCAGCCCCAGCTGCCACCACGGAGCTGCTGATCCATCTCCTCCACCGGCCCGGGACTCTCTGCCCATCCCTGCCATTCCAGCGAGGTGTTTTCCTCAGAGCCTGCAGGAGCTCCGGCATTGAGTGCCAGCTNGTTGTTAATACTGTAGTTATTGCTGTTGGTTTACATTATTAGTAAGCATACTAGTTTTACCTTATTAGTTTATATATTAGTAAAGAACTCTTATTCCTATTTCCATATCTCTGCCTGAGAGTCCCTTGTTTTCAAAATATAGTAATTCGGAGGGAAAGGGGTGGTTTACATTTTTTTTCTTTTCATTTCAAGGGAGGTTCCTGCCTTCCTTCTCAGATACCTGTCTTACAAACCGAGTCAACACTCTATCCCATATCCCTATATTCCTAAACACCTTTCCAGCAGAAATTTATAGCACTCATTGCATAAAGTTAATGCCATATTTGATAAAAATAGAAATACCTACAAGCTTTCCACATACAAATGAAAATAACCCAGCAAGCTTTAAGCCACTTGAAAAAAAGCCTAAAACCCCAATGATATCTCTGAACTTAGATTTTACTTTGCGGAAAAAATATTCTAATATCCTTCTGGTATTTTTCTACACTTTAAGCAATAAGAAAATGTAGTTACATATTTATTAATTTATTCATATACATAT
>VWYI01024976.1:0-10393 GCA_013399455.1 Anthoscopus minutus
ACCCCCGCTCGTGCGAGCGGATCATGACATCCCTTTAAGGACACTGTCTTCTGTTACATTGTTGATATCATTTGTGGAAATTACTCCAACAGATTCCTGAGTTTGCAAGTGCAGTCAAGTGGAAGAACACAGCCTTTGGATACTGTGGAGATGTTGTATTGGGATGATTTTTCTGAAAGTGCTTCCAATTATAAAGATTGCTTCCCCCAAAGGAGAAGAGACTTTGATGTTAGTGAGTTATCTTGAAACAGCTGGAGATACAATAAAATCCTATCAGAAACCAGCATCAACACATGGCATTGACACATTAGGTCTCAAGACAACATTTACCAAGAGCCAGATAAGCCTGAGGCTTCTTTTTCCTTAATTAAACTTAATTAGGTTGTCTTTCTGAAGTTTTTTCACTCGGGAATGATTGAAGCCATTGGATTAGTGAGTGAAATTTTCATTGAGTGGTTTATGGAAGAACTGAACTTACTGCAGGCGTGTAAAACTTTCCAGATCCACACGTTCCCACAAGGTCTTTATACAGATGGAGGGGGCTTTGGAGATGTCTTGTACTTCCCCATTTCTTTGTGAATCTGTGTCCTGGGGTGACTTTATGATGCCTGTATCCCCAATCGTGTGTTCTGTTTATGTTACATATTAAGTTCTGCACCTTTAAGACTGGTTCTGAGAGTGAAGAGGGGAAAGAAGCAGCGCGCAGTTTGTTTTCAGAAACAGCCTTCACTCCCTCACAGCTCTCTGCAGCCTGTGCTGTCTGCAGCACGGACAGACAGCGGGACAGAGCTCTCCTTTGCTTTTAGTTAGTTTTAGCTAGCTGGGGCAGGGAAGTTCCCTGGACTGTGGTTTTTTTTCCTTGGATCTGTTCAATGCTGCTCTGGACTGGAAGCCCAGCACACCCCAGGAGCTCACGCCTGTGCCCCACCGGGGCCTGGGCCTCGGCACTCTCCAGTGCCTGAGAGACTGAGAAGGGACTGAGCGAGCCGAGCTGCACCTCACAGCAAGGACTTTCCTGGATTTGCCATCTCTTTGAACAGCGAGAGGTTTCATTGTTGAATATAATTCAATTTTTATGCTTGTGGATATTTTGCTTGTCAAGTAAACAGTTTTTTCCACTTTCCTTCAAGGAAATATTTTTTCCCAAGCCAGTTGGGGGAGGGGCCGCTTGAATCTGTTTTTATCCTGGAGGGACCCCATTTTGAGGTTTCCTTCCAAATTTGTCCTAAACCAGGACAACCTGGACAAAGTAAAACAAATTGTCTCACTAAAAATCAACTGTCATGGAATTTTTTACTATCATAGTATGTCTGTGGTTGGACAGTACAACTGTTCTGATAATTAAACTTTTACAGCTGAAGTGATAATTTCTGATACTGGAGCCACATTCATGCATATTCAGAAAGGGGTTTGTTTTTGCACACATCCTGATTGTCATCTCTCAAGAAACATCAGATTGTTTCTATTGTCAGTTCACAATACCTTTCCTTGATGGTAAAAGTCTTTTATTTGCCTAAATAGAAATAAGAATGCAATTATGGATATTTTTAACAATGCATAATACAAATTTTATCAGACAATCATGGGAATATAGTGATGAATTTTGTGTTCTGTCCATATTATGGCTTGCTAGAATTGGTAGACTTCTACATATGTACATTTGTCTAGTAAAATGATAATTCCATCATTGGACATTTTAAGAAATAATTGCTGCAATTATCAAAAGTTAAATGATTTACACAATAGCCATCAGCACCGATTGCATAGCATTTATACAATTAAACAATTTTAAGTAACTTATTTATTGTTTATTGTTTTTATCTTTCTCATTTTACTCATTTAAACTAGGTAAAACATTAGAAAAGTACTTTCTGTAGGTTTTACCTGATTTTTCTGAATAATTTCATTTTGTAACAAATGTGGATGCCAGGTTTGGTTGGTTGTAGCTTTTAGGACACGGATCTAAATGCCCAGAACAAAAATAATACATGCAGTGCAAACAGGAAATTTGTATACATTTGAGAAAATACTTTTCTCGGTGTTTCACAATTTACTGCAGGGTTATGAATGACAAAACCATTATCTGTAAAAGATGAACTGCATGATATAATGATCAGTAATTTGTATTGCCTTTTTTGGCAATATGTTTAAGAAATAAAACAGAAAAAAAAGTTTGGTCATTTTTCAGCATAAAAATTATATGTTTATTTTCTATCCTCCAGAATACATTTGGAATGGCTCTAATATTTTTAACTAAAATTTTTTTCACAGGTCTGGACTGAATAAAGAATTAAAAGAAGGAGTTGATCACAGATATCTCTATGACTTTGTTACCAATTTTTCCTTTTGATTCAGTGATATCTTTCTGCTGTTTATTCTTTCACTTTAATTCTGAAAGATGCGACAATTTCCCCCTTTGATTACTAAGTACAAACTTTATGTAGTACTTTATTTACTGCTATATAGAAAGATCCTTTCCCCCTTCTTCTTGTATTTTGAGCACCTTGCTTACTCAGAAGTACAAATAAAATTATGTGTCAGAGAAGATCTGAGTGAGAACATGGTCTCACCAATTAAAAGTAACAATGTTAAACAACAAGAAAAATCTATTCAAGGTACCAGCTGTTTCTAGAAGGTACTTTTGTCCATGAAATGTTATAGGTAAAATAATTAAAGGGAGAATAATCTGTGTTTTAATATCTTGTAGCAAAAAAAACCCAGTATCTGGGAACTATCACATGAATAATTCTTTTGATTGTAGGGAGAGAAAACAACTTTGTTTTCTCATTTCCGTCAGTGGGAGTTGTTCATTGTCAGCACCTCTGTAGGAAAGGTCATAATCTCACTGAATTTCTCTACACAGCAATTAATAACCTATGACTATATAGCAATTAATAAGCTTCAAGCTTTAAAGCTTTGTTCTATTTTCATGCACTAGGGTCACATTTTATTCAATCTCAGAGGTTTTCTCAATACACTTAAGATAGCTATCTGTGTCTGCAGCTATCACCTATTCCCAAATTCAGATTAATGTCTACCATGGTACTGTAACACATACTCTTTTCAAGCAGGGCAACTCTCAGCTTCAATACTGAAAAATAAAAGTAAAAAATCTACAACTACAGTTATTGCTCATTCCCACAACTCTCCTCTCCTCCCTGCCTCCTATAGCACTCAACTCTCCCTTCTGCTTGGAGTCTCATCATTTCAGTTTATACATTTGAATGATGAAATACCAGAAGCTATTTCACACACTGTTTCCTTGCATTTGTTCTCATTATTGTTTTTACTAGAAAACACTCATGTACTTTCCAAATAGGGAGGGCAGTGGCCTAGAAGTAGCCAAACTCTTTCTTCTCAGTGGTTCCTAGTGTCATGGCAAGAGTCAAATCAGCACAAGCTGGAACACAGAAAATTCCACTTAATTATAAGGAAAATTTCAAGTTAGGTTGTTTTTTTCTTTTACTTTGTGAGAGTGTTTGAATGCGGAAACAGGTTGTCCAGAAAGGTTGTGGAATCAGTGGGATGGTTGGTTCAGATGGTGTCCAGAGGTTCTTTCAAGTTCAGGTTCCTCCAGGGTTCTGGAAGATAGATGAAGTTTTCAGCATTAAGTAAACTCACAGTTTAAAAGACTTCAAACTGCCTATGAAATTTTCCCTATAAGTGTATGAAATGTATGAAAGTTTGCTAAGATATTAAAATAAACCACAAACAAGCAAACCAAAGGTTCTGGAATTCTTTTAGCTTGGACTTTGCTAGGAAGTCCTTTACACTGTTCCCTTCTGATATAAAGCCAAGCCAATTATTGCAACTCCCCAACACAACTTACACCCCTAAAAAGTATTTTTGGAGTTAGTATTTCAATTTGGCAGCTACCAAATGTCATGGGGTTTTAATTTAAATATAGGGAATCATAAAGACTGCACCAAGCTGTCGTGTAATTTTCCACAGTTATATATCCTCATGGAAATTTCCTTGTCCATGGCAAGGGGTGGAGCAAGGTGATGCTTAAGATCTCTTTAACCCAAACCACTACCTGATACTTTGATTCTTACAGACTTGAGGCTAATCTGTACTTTCAGGGAGCCCATCGTTTATTCTTTTTGAGAACCAGTGTTTAACTTCCTGCGTTGTCATTCAGCTTCCTAATGTAACCCATCCTTTCAGAGGTCTCTGACTGAACTCATCCCGTTGAACTTAAAAACATTTTATTGTCATGGATTGCTGTGTCACATTAATTTGCATTAGGAATTGTTTACAAGAACTATAACAGCCATTCAAGTTCTTAGTATGTCAAGAGTGACTAAAATTAAGCGTTGTTCAGTAGCAGATGAGATATACATATATATGTATATATGAAATATTATACTTTTCACAGAATCACACAGAATCACTGCATTGCAAGAGACCTCCAAGATCATCGAGTCCAATCTGGCCCTAACTAAACCAGACCATGGCGCCAAGTGCCATATTCAGTCTGTTTTTAAACACATCCAGGGATGGTGACTCCACCACCTCCCCAGGCAGACCATTCCAATACTTTATCACCCTTTTCTGTAAAAAACTTTTCTTAATATCCAACCTATTTTTCCCTTGGCACAGTTTGAGACTGTGACCTCTCGTTCTGTCAGTTGCTGCCTGGAGAGACTGACCCCCACCTGACTACAACCACTTTTCAGGAAGTTGTAGGGAGTTATAAGGTCACCTCTGAGTTTCTGTTGGAGAAACTAAAATAGAAAAATCCTATAAACATAATAGCTTGGCAAAAGATTCTGAGAATATGAAACCTCTGGTCGAAATAGAGATGAAAGTCAGTTTTGAGATATAAGCCACTGATGTTGATTGGCAAAAGCCTGGCCAGACAAGAAAGAATCTGAGGAATGTGAATTCAGATATGATAATAGAGTCACTCCTATAGGCTGTACATAAAATCCCATGGATTTTGTGTTATATGCTGGCTGGTTAGTGTAAACTAGAATATTTGTTATAGAAAGAGATATAATGTATTGCAAGAAGAACCTCACTCTCTTTTTGCTGGCCCTCTCTGGCCTTCTCCTACCTCTCTTCTCCCTCCTATCTTCTCTATCCCCATGCTGTCATGCTCAGCTCTCTCTCTATCTCTGAGCATGTTTTTGGCTGAGGCTGGCAGCCTTAAACGGAGCTCTATCCACCTNCACTGCTGGCTCATGTTCAGCTGCTGTCACCAGCACCCCAGGTCCCTTTCTGCCTGGGCACTTTCCAGCCACACCATCCCCAGCCTGTAGCACTGCAGGGGGTTGTTGTGGCCAAAATGCAGGACTTGACACTTTGACTTATTAAACTTCATCTTATTGGATTCCGCCCATCCATCGAACTGTTCCAGGTCTCTTTGCAAAGCCTTCTTACCTTCCAACAGATTGACACACACTCCCAGCTTAGTGTCATCTGCAAATTTACTAATGAAAGACTCAATACAAGACTTTTATACATATATACATTAAAAATATTTACTCAAGATGGATATGCTCTTATCTCAAGCCTTTAATTTCAATTTCACATAGATTTTGGCAGGATATCAGAGTTATTTGAACTCTACAGAAGACTTACACTGACTATGATGGATAATCTTTAAAAATGCAGGAGATTCATAGATTCATCCCAAATAGCACAATAATCAATAAACCCGAGTGCTTTAATGATTCTGAACAGCGTTATTCTTTTTGTTTTCCTTTTATGTCTTCCAAAATGCAAGAGTTTGGTAGCAAACTTAAGATTTTGTACACACCTTCCTCAAGTTCACTGGCAGGCAATGTAATAATTGATTCAGACCTTGAACAGGCAGTACAAGTTCTCTTCCTTAAATCTGGTGTGTAAGCTGGAATTGTTTTCCAACATATCTGGGCAATTATGATGATGATGATGACGATGATGATTTCAGATCATTTCAAAATGACAACACTACAGATTCACTCCCTTTAGACTAGTGCAACAGGAAACACCACATACTCATCTGGCTGAGTTCCAAGCTACCATTATTTGAGTAATATTAGACCTGATAATTTTTTCCCATTTTCCTTGGATTTGTAATTTTTCCTCTTTCCACCTGATTTCTGTTTATCTTTTGGTTCACAAGGTGGATACCCAGGAATACTCATTGTATATCTATCTTAGAAAGACACAGAATGAGTTTTCTCTGTATTTTCTTTAATCTTAATATTTAGAGCAGACTTAATACATCTGTTCAGTTCTAGGGAAACAGAGCATAAGGAAAGGTGAACATGAGTTTGGAATGCAGATCTGGACTTTTTTTGTGTTAGAACCAAGGGAATGACAAGTGGTGTTTTGACACCTCCTAAGGAGAACAGCTTATCTTGTTGTATATTGCTCTGTAATTTGCATGCAACAGAACCTGCAGATTTGCCTTTCAGGATTCAGACATATAGAAATTAGGTGGAAAAGACATAGGAAATAAAATGGAAAAATGATAAATCTATTGCTAAACAGATGCTGTGTTGGGTGGCTTTTGCCATGTCTTTTAAAATCAGCTTGCAGTTAGACTTAGTAAACAGCATATGCTTGTTGATGTAATAGTAGAAGTAGACCAGATTTTTAAGATTTCTCTGTGGCACAGTAATTGATTAACTTGCAGAAAGCTGAAAGCTCTTTGGCTCTCAAGATTTTTAAATTTTTGCTCAAATTTTTTTAGCATTGCTATTTGTGTATATATATATATATAATTATTATATATATATAATAAGAAAGCTGGAAAAAATAGAATTTTATTACCTTACAAAGATAGAAAAAGAAAACAAAAAGAAAAAAGAAAAGGAAAAAAAAGAAAAAGTCAATGCTAGTCCTTAATATCGTAAATGTGTCCAGATCCCACATTTATTAAAAGCTCAACCAAGGGGAAATTTCGATCAGTCATGTATATTACTATGATGCCTTAGAGGAATCTGGAACCAAATGTCACACTTTTGCAAAAGGGTGGGAGAGAAACAATATATCCATCAATCTTAAATCAGTTACTTTGATGCTGGTCACAGGAAAAAGGAATGAAATAATGGAATACACTGTATAAAAAAATTAATGAGCATTTTCTCCATGAATGTCAATCTGGTGGTTTTGTGTAACATAGCTCTTACTCAGAGTAACACATACTCATACTGAAGGTGTGTTAGTGTGAGTACACCTCAGCTTTATACTTTAGATTGTACCTTGGTTTGTTTAATTTGCTTAAATATCAAAATTGTCCTGCTGCCCACAGGAATGTGTAAAGTTAGGAGGTACAGCTTCAAAAGCTCTTGAAGGTGTTGCTGGAGTTGTCCTTACGGTGGAGAGAGTGGGACCCCTTCCTGGTGGCTCTTCATCAAAGGTCACCTGGAACTGCAGGGAGTGGATGGACACACAACTCATCAGGAAGTTGTTTGGAAAGTGCAAGTGCTGAGCTCAAAGCCATAAACTAACTTTGTAGAAACTGCCACATGAGGGGAAAAAAACAGAGCTTTGAGCCATGGGGTCACATATCACAGAATCATGGAATTAATGTTGGAAAAAGCCTTCTAGATCATGAAGTCCAACCTTTGCCCACATACACCCATGCCCAATAAACAATAACACACAGTGCTATGTCTACGAAATTTTTGGACAGCTCCAGAGATGGGGACTCCAGCACTGCCCTGGGCAGCCCCTTCCAATGCCTGATCACCCCTTCCAGGAAGAAATTCCTCCTGATGTCCAACCTGACCCTCCCCTGGCACAGCTGGAGGCCATTCCCTCTCCTCCTGTCCCCGTTCCCTGGGAGCAGAACCTGACCACCCCAGCTGTGCCTCCTGTCAGGGAGTTGTGCAGATACAGACAGGTCCCCCTGATCCTCCTTTTCCCCAGGCCCCTTTTCCAGCTCCGTCAGCCACTCCAGGGGCCCCAGACCCTTCCCCAGCTCCGTTCACTTCCCTGGAAACGCTCCAGTCCCTCAGTGCAGAATTCCTAAAGATTGGGCCATAATTGTTCAGAAACCAAAACACTGTCATTTAGTTTAAAGGTGGTTATAAAGGGATATCCTAAGGTGACTATGATGCTTGTATCCCCAGTTGTCTGTTCTATTTATGCTAGATGTTAAGTTCTACACTTTTAAGACTGGTTCCAAGAGCAAAGAGGGGAAGAAGAAGCTGCAACTTGTTTGCAGAAACTGCACTTGCTCCCCTGCATTCTGCTCCTGCACTGTGGTGTCTGCAGCATGGACAGTGGGAGAGATCTCTCATTTGCTTTTGGTTAGTTTTTTTTTTTATCTAGCTGAGGCAGAGAAGCTCCCTTTTTTTTCTTGGAAAGGATCAACCCTAATCTGGACTAAAAACCCAGACAAACACCAAGAGCTTGTGCCTGTGGTCCACCGGGGCCCGGGCCTTGGCACTTTCCAGCGCCGGAGGAACTGCTAAGAGGCTGAGCAAGCCAAGCTACACCCCATGGCAAGGACTTTTCTGGACTTGCCATCTCTTTAGAACAGTGAGAGGTTTCATTGTTTCATATTATCCGGCTTGTGAATATTTTGCTCGTTAAATAAACAGTTGCTTTCCACTTTTCTCCAAGGAAATCTTTCCCTGAACCAGTAGGGGGAGGGGCCCCTTGAATCTTTTCTACAGGACCCCTTTTGGAAGTTTTCTCAAAAATTTCCCCTAATCCAGGACAATGGCCTACTTAATGTTCTATAAATATGAACCAGAAAATTGGAGTACACAAACCATTTCTGAACTTCAGATTATTTGAAATTTAGAAGAAAATGATAGAAAAATTCATTGGAGGAATATTGAAACAACCTCTGTCAAGTGTCTGCCAAAGATTAACTACTACAAGAAAGAAATAAGGAACAAATCCATGGAAGCAAAAGTTTTCTATCTCTCCAGGCTAACAAACCACTTTTCTTAATAAAGTACATTTTCTGCAGGCTTTATTTAGTCCCACTCTTGAGTAAGTGTCACAAATGACATTAAATTTGATGACTATAATGTTAAAATCTCAACAAAATGTGAAATACCATTTACATGGGAAATGTCAGGTACAGATGTAATCTGCATCCACTATCACGGAAAAAGCCTTCAATAGAAAACCTTAGAGGCTCTTAATTTATTGAGGAATCAAAATGATATTTTTACTTATAAGTGAAATGATATTTTTACTTATAGGAACAATTTTTAAAAGTCTATAAATTTAAAGAATAAACTTTATTTTTGAATTAATGAAATATTTGAAGTTTTTTTCCTTACAATATTTGAGTTCTTTTTTCTTTTATAACATCATTTTTTGAAACATTTGAGTTCTTTTTTCTTTTATAACATCAAACTGTCAAAACAGCTATTTTTTCCCCAGGTATGTGTGATGTTTTTACAATGCAGATTTTCAGCTGGTTTTTAGCCATTTCTGAATATCAGAAATATAATTTTTTGTTTTAGGCTTGACTATGTGCTTAAATATTATTATATTACTAATTAAGTTAATATATTAAATATTCTGAGTATTTACAGGAATATTGGATGAAAATTCTTATTACATAAAATTCAAATTTTCCATAATTTTCATAAAAATGAGAATGTGTTTATGGAAATTAAAAGCAAAGTCATGGTAGGTAAATGTAATGGCTCCCAGAATTTAATCATCCATTTGTCTATAAATGTACATAATTATAGTGTTTAGACTGTTATTTAGGTTTTGTTGTTTTGTTTGGGTATTTTTCAGAAAATGGCATTTACATATCTTATTTCCAACGTTCTAGCCAAAACAAATTGGGATCATTTGAGAATGATTTATTATTTCCTATGTTATTCTTCTTACCAAGGATGAAAATTATTTTTCTCATGACCAGAAACTTTTACAGGTCTCAACAAAATCCAAAACCAAAACCAAAACCAAACAAATCAAAGCATTTTTTCTCATCTCTGTATCACTTTTAGTTTAACCGGTCAAATTTATCATTGATAAATGTGTTTTCTGAGAAAAAAAATAGTTCTGTCTTAAAATTTCCACCAAACAGGTTTGCTGTGCCCGTAGAAAACTCAGCATTTAGAGGTAATTAAAATTAATTAGTCCTAAACTGGTTTACCCAAGTGCAAGGCAGTTTTTGGTGGTGAATTTTAAATATAGCTGAATATTCCAATAGAGAATTAAAGTCTTTTAGTTCTAAGAACCCACAACATACAGAAGCATCAGATCTTTTTGGTACATTTTATTTCAATGAGTATTTGTAATTATACATGAAATAGAGATGAAAACAAAGTGAAAGGATTACAAACCCACAAAACCCTCTCTGCTTTAATATAATTTCTATGTTAATATAACTTCTGGCTGCTCCTGGATCCCAAGAAGTGTACAAGGCCAAGTTGGACAAATTTTGAAGAAACCTGGGCTAGTGGAAGGTGTCCCT